>JASAOA010001764.1:0-65940 GCA_030849815.1 Vickermania spadyakhi
CAGCATTACACTGTCCGGCACTTACTAAGACTCATAAGATTATTTTTGTTATATTTTTTGGTTGTCGTTGCATTTTTTTGTGGGACTCACGTGACCTCACCGGAGTAGTAACCACATTTTAGAAGAAAGTGCAGGCGTCCTGTATTTCCACCTAATAGTACGCAGAACAGAGAAAAGAGAAAAGAAAAGAGAAAAACAGTCCGCACAATTCGATGAACATAAGAATACGAATACAAATACAGGCACTTCGCTCGTTCTTCCATCACCACCCGTTGGCTTGCGATTCTTCTCACAAAGCCTTTGGTGAAGCCCTCGCGTTTTCGCCCTCTTGAAAGCAACTTCCGCCCACCAGAAACAAATCACTGAACTCATTTACGACTGTATGCAGCAATAACCGCACTGATGGAATTGCCGATAAGTATAATGAGGAGGTACTGGTCCAGCGCTGCTGAGGCGGAGAAGCTGCAGTTTGGTGCGCTTCTTTGCGAGGTGGCGTACTGGTTGGGGTGGCCTGCCGTTGAATCGGTCGAGTATTGCTGGACTCGATCACTCGCCCACAGCTGTGGTGGGAGGCCAACGAGGGGCTGGGAACAGAGACGGAGGCGGGCGGTGGAGAGCGAGAGGAGGTAAAGAACGGTGAGGGTAGCACAACACCCGCCTCAGCGGCAGCGGTGGTGGTGAGAAAGCACCCTGCGTAGGGTAAAAGAATTGGAAGCAAAGCGAGCTTGTCGTACAGCTCATAGGCCTCCATCAGTTGAATGTCCAGCGTGTGAATTTCAGGAAAGCTCTCCTCTTCTGGACGGCTGGTGCTGTGGAACGCTTCTTCCTGTGATGGAGCCGCGGAGGTGGGGTCTACGTGGCATAGCGTCTGCTGAGCTGCCCTCATCGATAAACCCGCCACATGCTCAAGCCTGCTGCTGCTGATGCTGTGGTTGTTAGTCATCTGCTGCGAACCTGCTGTATTGGGGGTGGCCACCGCTGTGGTCGGTGGAGACGAGGAGGAGGCGTGCAGCAGCAGCGGTGCAGCGGTGAGCGAGGAGCTTCTACTTCCTGCGTCGAGTCTCAGGGCACGCTCTCCCGCACTATCCTCCACACCGCTGCTCGACTTGCCGCCCTTTACTTCCTCCATCCCCTCGATCCCCACAGGCGTAGGGAACACAATCACCTCCGAGTGAGATTCTACGCGTCGAATGGTTTCGATGGTGGTGGTGGTGGTGGTGGGTACCTGGTGCCGTCGCTGTCGTAGCTGCTGTTGTCGGCGTTGCACAGACTTGAGAAGCACACTCGTCCAGCGGCGTTCGATAGCCCACTCCCGTACGGTAGAGAGGCGCTGAAGAAAGATGGGCAGTGGACGAAGGTTGCGCTCCAATTGTCGTAAGACCGCCTCGAAGTCGACTCCCTGGCTACCCGTACTTCTCGTACGGCCAGGGTTTCGCTTCGGAGCTGCGGCACTCGGCCACGTTTTCCCAGGTTCTGTCGTGCTAGCAGCACGATATTTCACACTGGCGTCCAACGGGTTAAAGCTGGCTTCTGTGCCGGAAGCCCCTAGACCGGTGTTTTCCTTAAGCGGTGGCGTGGAAGGCGTCTGCCAGAGAAACACGACGAGGTGATGCAAGACAAACTGAAAGAGCACAAAAAGCGGCAGCGTGCTGTGCATAGACGGACGGTTCATGAGTGAGGCGGAGGTAAGGGTGACGCCGACCCCATTCGCATTCCACAGCGCTGGCTGCTCCCGAAGCAGCGCACCGCTGGGAAGACCGAGAGACGAGGCCAGAAAGGGCGGCAGCCGAATATGCCACGCTGCGGGTGGCTCGAAGCCGCGGTCCTCCCCCAACACGCTGAAACGGGGAAAAGGAAAGTTCCTTTCACCGCACTCCAGCTCTGCTCGCTTCATAGCCCACCGCCGGCGCGGCTGCAGTGGAGACTCTCCCGCTGCGGCCGGCTCACCTCGATTCCCCTTCACCACCTCTTGCGACGCTTGTTCAAACACTATGTCGTGAGCGGATCCTGTGTATTGCGACGAAGCCTGACGGGCCTTTGCCGCAGCCGACGGGGTCGTCGTGCGAGGCGTATCCAGGCTCCCCGACCGCCGCAACACGTTCTCTCTATCAATGTCCCCCTGGACAGTCGACTTCCACTCTTCCGGTTTATGCGACACTTGGGGCTCTTCTGCATGATGTTGTTGCTGCTGTGAAGTGGAGTGTGTGGTACGCCTAGTACTCGTGATATTAACCTCCAGTTTTAGATGAAGTGGTAGAGCGTGAGTAGGTGGGGCAGTGAACAAGCTCATTGGCTTCCCGAGTGCTTGTTGAAAGTACTGAGAACGATCCTTTAGCCGACGCCGAACATAACGCTGTGCCGCACCGCTGCTCGCCTTCTCACCACTGTACTCCGACGAGGGTATGGAGAGCGGTTTACCTCCTCCTCTTTGTGCCTCCCGCGAGGGGGGTTGGCTCAATCCCACGTGTGGGTCGGCGACCTCTTGCGCAGCAGTGAGCGGAGTGTCGGTGAAGTCGCCTCGCTCTGAACCGCGTCTCATTTGTTTGGACTCGGCGTGTCCTTTCCACTCAGAGGTATTCCGCTTAGCAGACATAGGAGAAAGCGTAGACGTGGTGGATGAGACGTGTGGAAGAGGAGCAGCAGCACGAGGAACCGCTACTGGGCTTACAGGAATGTCACTGAAACGCTCCTCCTTCGGGGGATGAGCATCGTCTTGCTCTCGGTCTTGCTGGTGTACTGTGGTCACCCTGCTCTCCTCAGGCGGTACCTGTCCCTCGAGCTGAGGATCGTCGTGCGGAGAGATCGCCAAAATACTAGCCGGCTGGAGGTGGCGACGCTGTTGGGAGGAGGTCGGACCGCCGCTCTGTGTACAAGTTCGTCCGCCTCCGAGAGGGGCCGGTGCGCTAAAGGAGGTTGGGGAGGCCAGCGATGGCAGTCGGCTGCTCGTGGCCAACGGTGTCCCGGTTCTCCTTCGAGAGAAGGCCTGGTGCGATAAAGGGGAGAGGCAATACGTCGCGCCGGTCTCTGGTGTCGTCCCAGGGCTGCGGTGACTCGGGCTGTAGTCATTGCTGCTACCTCCCCCCACTGTGCTCCCTACCACACCGAGGCCCTTGATCGTCGTTGCCACAGTATTGGGGCTGCTGAAGGAGGAAACTGCGGATGAACCTACTCTCTGCATCAGCGGCACCACCGAGGTGCCTCCACTCCATTCCCGCTGTTGGGGTGGTGCTGGTTGTGGCAACTGCTTTGGCGAAGGCAGCCCGGACTCCGTCACGGGGGGCCGTTCGGTCCTCCTCACTGTGGTTTTTATTCCGCCTTGCTGCACCGCACCAGCATGGTTAGCGGACATTTTCACCTGGTTGTCCTTCTGGTCCGCCTTACCCCCACCCGGTGTCATGGATGGGACGAGGTCGGATTGAGGTGAGAGGCTGTCAAACGATGGCGGAGAGAGGACAGAGGACCGGAGGACTGCGGCCACTGAAGTAGGGTTGACACATCCCAGTTTATCCCTCTCCGACGGACTAGCTGTCGAGTGTGGTCCGCCGTCGGACGGTGCGGAAGGGGTAGGGACCGTCGTCGCTGTCGCGGGTGGCGCGTGCTTGAAGCCACCACCCCCGCCGGACGAACTGCTGCCCCTGGATTCCATCCTTGCCCGTTGAAGCACCGTGCTAGTGGCAGTGATCGCCACACAAATCTCCGCAGAAAGGAGTAGACGATCGTGAATAGCACCAGCGTAACGTGACAGCCACACCGCCGCCGCTTCTGGGACCCGCTGCGCCGACAGCAATCCACCTTGATCCCAGTGGAGACCGCCGGAGGAGGTGTACCAGCCTCCGCCCTTGTTCGGGTTCTGACGTCGGCGGCCCCGAGCGGCACTCAAGGGCGGCAGCGGAGAGCCGGGCGGGGAGCCGAACTGTGGAAAGCCGTCCGCCATCATGGACTCGTAATGCACCGGAGAGGTCATGGGCGTCTGCCAGGAGTGCTGCGTGCTTGGGCTGCTCTTCTCACGTCCACCAGCTCCGGCGGCGATGAAGTCGTCCGGATGCACGACTCCTGAGGCGGCCGGCGCAGTGACGTCTTCCTCTTCTTCGTCTTCCAGCCCACATAGCCGGCGAAAGATCCTGATGGAGGAAACGCCGTGCTTGGCATCGCGGCGGACGTAGAGATCGGGCTTGAGGAACCAGGGGCGGGTGTGTGCCTGGCGCTCCTCCTCGTCACCTTCCATTTCATCCGCTCTCTGCCCACCGTGGCACGGCGTCGCTGCCCGACCTCTGTCCAGCGCTGCAGCGGACGGACTCCCACCCGGTGCACCACATCCGCATCCGCTGCTTCCAGACCAGCGTCCTCCACCACTACTCGGATGATCGAGGACGGTAGCCGACCCTGCGGCTTCCGCCCCCCCATGCAGCGGTGTGCTGGAAGGTGCGGGGAGCAGACGAGGCTGATTGAACCAGTGGAGGTAGGGATCCAGAAAGGGGAACTGTAGCTGTACACGCGTGCCACACCCCAGCAGAGCACCGGGCGGTGTGGTGGGGGACGATACCCCGCCGGTAATCGGTGACGAAGAGAGGGTGGGGGTGGTCAGGGCATCGGACAAGCTGTGCAGCAACACAGGGGTGCGCTGCGTATACCAAGCTGAAACAAGCGCTCCCGTGTGGCACCCACTTGCGGTCTCCACTACCCACCAGTTGGGGTGCTGTAAGAGCTTTTCACACGTGGGGCAGGCCGTTCCCCAGATGCAATGGGCGGTAAGACTCAGCCGCGGAAGGGGGGCCGGCAGGCTCGGGTCCACCATCACGAGATGCTTCTGCGGATAGGAGACAGAGCCCGAGGCCGTGCGACCCTTATGGGTCACGTGGTTCGGGGTGGTGCTGGGGGTAATGGTGGAGAGCGTACCAGCTGTGGTGATGACATCCGCTGATCCCGGCGTCACCCCCATGGAAGGGTACTTGCTGAACTGCCGCACGGACATCGGCGGCTCTGCTCTCCCTGGTTGAAGCCTCCCAGCACTGCCAATATCGACTGACCCGCTAGCCCCAAGGGTGGTGTTCATGACGGGATAACCCACATGCGACGGCCCTTCCCCTGTGGAAGAGCTACTGGGTGAAGAAATGACCCCAAACCCTCGATTCACGCCACTGCTGCTCGTCACGTAGCTCGTGCTGTAGTACCCCCCCATCCCTGGAGTATGGCTCGTAGGAGGAGGGCTGCCTTGCAGTAAGGCGACACTATTGTTAGGAGGGATGTGGATATTGGGTTTATTTTCGTTGGTACTTCCAGGGTTTTCTAGTGGCGCCGCGGGAGTAACCCCTGCCCCTGGGAAACTTCGGCATACTGGTGGGGCGTTGGGGAGCTCCTGTTGCCTCAAACTGGACGTTGAGGGACCCAAGCCCTCCAGCTCTGTGGAGGAGCGGGTCGACATTCTTCCTCGTACAGGCTGCGAGGCTCCCACGTGATGCGCACTCGTAGGATGACTGGTGTCGCGCAGTGGGGATTGCGGAAAGGAGCCGGTTGGTGGTGCAAGTGAGCCCGCCCTCACCGACGGAGTGCGGGTGGAGGCCAAATCCGCGTGAGAAGTGTGGGGCGTGCCCATGTACATTTGTAACAGCAGCTGCCCTGGAGCGTAGAGAGAAGGCAAACGCTTCGATGAGGATGAAGTTGAACTGCGATGGAGAGCAGTGGCTCCACCGTGTGTAGAAGAAATCGAAAGACGAGGAACCCCATCACCGCCACCAGCTGGCTGCTCTTGCTGTACTCGGTTGTTAGGAAAGAGGTCAGTTCCTGGAAACTCTCCTGCCGTGCGTGGACTGCAGGCATTGCTGTGGTTCGGCGTATTACCAGAAAAAGAGACAGCAGCGGCGACTGTGCTGGGCGTCACCGCGGTGCCTCGGCTCCCGACACTTCCTATACCGTGCGAGGTGTCTTGTGCCGTCAGGGAGGAAGGCCCCTCCGTCACGCCCATAGATACCCCTCCACTCGCTCCGAAGGGCGTGAGAAACGGCTGCGATGGAGGAGGCTGTGACGGCGGTAGCGCACTGTGGCTGCGGTTCCACCACGCCGTGACGTTCGTGTCGTACTCGCTCATCGCCCTATCCCACTCCTTCCAGCGCTTCTCAAAGTTGCGCCTCACGACCAGCGCCGGCATCACCTCCGCGTGCGTGAAGCTGAGCGTGATGATCGGGTCCACCAGCAGCACCCGACGAAGTCGAAGGAACTCCATCAGGCCAAGCACCAGAAAATCAAAGGTGCCGACCTCCTCGGCTACCGCTTGATAGTGCATTTCAGAAACAGAGCTATTGCCAGTACTGGAAACCGATTGCATTAGCATTGCTTGCTGCTGCGCCAAATTGGTCCACAAGAGCATCTGCAAGGCACGATAGAAGGCTCCTAAGCGATATGGTTGTTTCAAGGTCTGAAAGCATCGGAGTACATCTTCCAGTGGCAGCAGATAAACATAGTATTCCATTACCTCACGATACTCCTCCTTCAAGCGTTCCGGAAAGTGCATATCCTCTAGTCGAATCGCACAGCGCGGGTCAAAGTGCGTGTTAAACAGCAGCGTCGACTCGGACAAGGCAGAGGACGGTGCCCCGGTCAGATGCGACAGTGGCAGTCGGATCGCATGATGGATGTAAATGTAATCCGGAAGGCCATAACGGGAGATACGGTAGAGCGGGTGCTGCTCCTTCTGCGCGGAAGACCACACAGAACCCCCACCCCGCTCGATGCGCTCCAGTTTATCAAGTCGGAAAAGAGCATCCATTCCTTGCCCTCCGGGACTCCCTGCGTTGAGTGCCGCTTGCTGTGCCTCCTGTGTGTGAGGGGAGTCCTGCTGAGCGGCCTCGAGCACACGCCGGTGCACTGCACCCGCCCCACCATAGCTGAGGTAGAGCTGGAGCTTGGAGTAGGGGATATCTCGCAGGTGAGCGTTCCAGTAGTTAAGAATACACGAGAGGGCGACCACCTCAGAGGGCAAGGACCAGTGCTGCCGAGTCAGAATCCACTGAAACAGCTGCTGCCTCGAAAACAGTGCGAGTTTGCCAGAAAGCGCTGCCTCCGCCGCCGCACGAGCCTCCTTGCTCCTCCGTAGTGTGTGATAGCCCCTCCTCTTCGTAGTCGGTGGCTGTCGGAGACCGGAACCAAAACACCTCTGAGGACGTGCCGAAGAGTACTGCATGACGCGGCTCATGCAGCTGCGGTGTTCTCTGGGGTAACCAGAGGCTCCCTCGACCATTGCCGAAGCAGACGAATCAGACGTGTACGAGGTAGACGAAGGAGAAGACATCTGACGATTTCTACGGAATCTTCGTCTTCGTCGCTTTTCCTCTTGCTCAGTGCAGGCCCGCCCTCCCTCGGAAGCCTTGCCTTGCAGAGTGGACAAGACTGGAAGGAGAGAGGCCTCCTCTTCGCTGAGAGAGAAGTCAGTACTGTTGTTGGGGGAGAGCGAAGAAAGAACTGGCAGTGGTCTCGGTGAAGTAGTGTTCGCGTTCGGTGATAGCTGTGCATTTCTCTGGGGTGTGGGAGACTCGAGAATACGAGGCGGACGGTGTTGCCGATAAGCCGCTCCACTCCCCTCGGCTGTGCCGGTGGTCGTCACCTGAAGTCTGCTGCTGAGAGATGGCGTAGCGCTGCTAAAATTCTCAGGCACCGCATTCCGCCCAAGACGCCGCTCCAACCCGCGGCGCTGCTGAGTCGTGCTTCGGTTTGCATTCCGGCGCAAGGCTGCCGCTGGCACTGGGGAGGCAGCTGACCCCGCACCGAAGGTGTGACTCGGATGCTCTGAAGGTATTTCATTACCTAAAGCGGAGGAAACCTCGCTGTTGGGGTTACTACTTATCGGTGCCATATTACTACCATTATTGATATTATTATTGTTCCCAACTCCTCCGCCTCCTACAGTGCGCGCGGCAGACTTTCGAAGAAGTTCCTGAACATGATCGCTTCGAAGGCGTTTCCAGCGATGAAGGAGCTGCTCGACTTTTGTGATTTGACGAGAAACGTAATGTGTTCGGTGTTCCTCCCGCAGCCAAGCGTTCACAAAGCACTGAATGAAACGTGTGAGGGTGCCCTCGTCTGTGTCCACGTCATTCGTCGCCACGATGAGCATCGCCTTACCAGCCCGAGGAAGGCGATGCGCCATCTTCTGCTTTTGTTTCTTCTTTTCTTTCTCTCTGTGGCGCAGCGTGGTGGAGCAGGGTTGTGGATGGGGTTCCGACTTCTTCGTGGAGTGTCCCTTTCCCTCATCTCCCTCGCCAGGTGGTGAGGACGACGAGACGGAGCGGGGCGACGAAGAGCTGGAAAAAGAGCTGGTGGAGGACGAGCCGCGACCACGAGCAACTGAGACGGAACTAGAGGTGGTCCTGCTGGTGACTGGGGAGGAGTAGCGCTCAGAAGTCCCTGCCTTGGCTTCCAGCTGACGAGTCTTCGGTCGAGTGGGGGAGGGGCCAGCTCCGGTGGGAGAGTTCACCCCACTGTGCTGCTCCGATGATGCCGACGACGAGGAACCCGACGATGCCAACAGCGACGGGCTTGACCTTGTGCTGTGGGAAGAGGTAGTAGGAGCAGACGGCCTTGGGCTGGTTGAAGAAGAACCGTGACTTCCATCCTTCTGACAATGACGACGTCTTCTTCGTGATCTTCTACTTTCGCCACTGTGATGAGAAGAGACGGAACCGGAGTGGGTGCGATGGCAAAGAGCGTCAGGGGAAGACGAGGAGGATCGACTCGACAGGGTGTGGGAGGAGTGCGTCGACGGGGACTGGAGAGAGAAGCCTCGATCCTGAGACACGCTGCGCGGATGCCGATGGTGGCGGTGGCGCTTTCGGGGAGCTTTTTTAGTCTTCGGCTGGAGTGGAAGCGGGAAGACTAAGAACAGCACATTGTCGACTTGAATGCTGGCGCTGGTACTGATAGCGCGAACCAGGTGCGCCAGCGTGGAGTCGGGAATGCCCACGCAGTTACGGCTCCGCTCAACCTCCACCGTCTCCCAGTGTTGAGAGGGCTGTAGTGTGGTGGTACCGTTAGGACTCTGTTGATCGGTAGGAATACTGTGAAAGGCACTGAAGGTTGTGCTGGAGGGGGGTGCGTTCATCTCGCTGGCATTCACCGTAGAAGATCGAGGACCACGGGGGGCCATCGTCCCAGAGGCTAAACCTTGTTGTTGTTGTTGCTGTAGCTGGAGCTGACGTCGTGCTCGCTGAGCCGTATTTTGTCGCTGCTGCGAGTTGCTGGTGAAGTGGAGCTGGGAAGCAAGATGATGAGCGGAACTGTTACTGTAAAAGTCCTCAGCAGGTACGCTACCAGCGGCATCCGAGAAAAGACTGAGAGAGGACCTCGCGTGACGCAAGGCGGACTGCACACGTGGCGCTGTCGTGGTGTGGGGCGGATTCCCAGTGCTGAGATGCGCGCTTTCCATGGGGAAGGATGTCATGCTCGCACTATGCACAGTGTTCTCTGTATTTCTAGCGGAGTTCTGCTGAGTGCTGCTGCTGTGAGAGGCGGTGACCCCAATCGCGTCCTTAGGACTCCCTTGAAACGATAAGGTCACTGCACTCCGCACACGATGCATTCCACCACTCCCTGTTATGTGTGGTGCAGGTGCACCAGTGGTGGTGGTGGTGACGACACCACCTGCAATGTTGTTATTGTATTGTCGAGAAGAAGAGGCATCCGCTGCCCCTGCGAGGGCTCCAGTAGTGTTGGTGGTGGACGTCGGTGATGCCAATAAAGAGGAGGCCGGGTGGTGGTGCGGCGGTAGTCCTCCTCCATCGTTGGGGATATGGCTATTACTGTTGGTCGACGTTGTCGTGGGAGCTCGAGCTAGCCCTGGTGGCAATGTACCGCTGCTACTTGTTTCACCTCTACCAACTGCACCGCCGTTGTTGTTCTTATTGGTGCTGTTCAGATGGCTATTCTTATTGCTAAGGTTGTCCTGTGGCGCGCTCACATTGCCTGTCGTGTGCGGTGAAGCGGTAGGTGCTGTGAACACCAGGAACGGGTTTTCTTGAGGATACCGAAACAGCAACTTCTCATTGGCGAAGCAGAAGACCACAAAAGAGGAAGTGGAATGCAAAGAGGCCATCTTTGCAGATCACTCGCTTCCTATAACAACTTCTCCTGTCAACTATTGGATGAGACAGAAGAGTTCACTACGCAGGGAAAAAAAAGACGTACTTTTTAATCTTTTTTAAAAAAAATAATGAGCGGAGAGTGTCTACCCTTCCAATTTTGGAGAAAGGAAATGTTATTATGGCTAAGTAAAAGTCAAAAAAAAAAAAAAAAATACAATAGAGCAGAGTACTTATGAGACACCAGCTTACAATGAAAGCGACCGTCTAACCTCGCACACCACGTCGAGAAAGGGCTCCACTCTCTCATTTACAACAACAACAACAAAAAATTAATGATAATAATGACTGTAAATGTGAAAGTGAGGGAAGAGAGGCCAATCCCCTCTCTTCTCCTACTTTTTACTTAGTTAAAACCACGTTGGGGTTCTCTGTTTGACTTATTATCTTATTATTTTTTCGAGAAGAGAGGAAAAAAAGGGGGTCCAGAGCTCCAAGCCGATCGCTTATGGTTTCGGCACCAACTGCTCAGCGCGAGTCAGCACTTGGATCAAATCTTCCTTCTCCCACTGCCCCCTTTGCTGTTGCGCACTCAACGGAGGTCCTCCCGCTAAGAGTGCTGTCGAGGCGGGAAGGAGCCGCTTCGTCACTTCCATGTACACGGCCTGATAGCGCGACGCCATCTCCGCGGTGAGTTTCAGCGTTTTGGCCATCTTCTCCTTCTCTGACAGCAGTTTCTGCCGCTGTGCGTCCGCTTCCCGAAGCTTCTCGGTGTAGGTCTGCACTGCTTGGCTGTGCTGCTTGTCTCGCTCTTGCTGGCGTTGGAACAATGATTTGATCTCCGCCTGCTTGGACGTCAACAGGTGACGCAACTGCTGGAGCTGCTGTTCCTGAGACTGCATTAACTGCTCAATACGGCGCTCTTTCGCGGCAGGGCCGGTGAGCTGCTCGACCTCACTCCTTGGTCGCCCTGTCTTTCGGTGATTCGTGGTGGGGTGGTGATTTACTAGTTCTGCCTCGTCCCCTTTCCCTTCGTCTTCGTCCTCTTCTTCTGTGGCTTGGCAGAGCCGGGGAGGTGGCAGTGTGGACACCGCTACACGCACTGCTCTATGACTGCCTTCCGCCGCCGCAGTAGCCTCTCGCATGAGAGTCAGCACCCCGCGCAGCATGCGAAGGCGCTGACGCAGCTCGACACCGGCTTCGCCCTCCAAGAAGACGCGCTCTATCGGCACTGACGCGCTGGCTATTGACGCAGCGTGGCCTGCACTACTCACTCCTCCAGCGAAACGGCTGCTGTGGGTCGAAGGAGCAGACGATAAAGGGGAATACTGCTGTGGTGATGCGGTGAGATCTTCTCGAAACTTACGAATCGTGGAGCGAGTCCACACCCGATGCTCCTCCTCTTTGTACAGCTCATCGGAGATGTGCTGTAGTCCAAACGTTGCGGTCCTTTCCCCAAGGTTCACCGCCACCAACCAGGAAGCCGGTGAGCAGGTAAAGGGCGAGGCCTCGACCAGGGCCATCACCGCACCTTCTCTCTTTGGCGGAGCAGCGGAACCCAGTGGCGCTTCTCCTCCACCTCCACGCTCGATACGGGCGTTGAGGTGCGGATTTTCGACCTCGGACTTGAGAAAAATTCCAATTACCCTGCCGATGCGATGCGCGAAGCGCTCATTGTCCAGCATAGACGAAGCGCGCTGTGGTGGTGGTGGCGATGAACGGTCCTGCTCCGAGGACGAGGCGGCCCGCGACTCTAACTGGCGCTGCTGCTCCATCTCCGCATTATGCACCAGCATCTTGATGTACGGGTTGTCTAGCAAGAGTTCGTTTCGACGCTTTTTCGGAATGCGAACGCGAACCAGGGTGTCTTTCACCAACTGACGGAGATGTGCTCCGGTGACGAGCCCGTCCACCACCGAGTCCATCGCCACAATGGAGGTACTCCCAGTGCTTCGGTGATCCGCATGCTGCACATTCTCCTCCTCCTCCTTCGTTGGCGTCGTGGACTTTGCACCGTATGACGTCCAGTGCATGGAGTGCTGCACCATGCGATGCGGGAGCATAACGATGTCTAACAAATCACTCTGCAGCAGTTGAATAGACCGTCCAAAATCAACATCAGAGGTCATTGCGCAAAGGAAAAAAAAATGTGAACGATCTATTGATTTTTTCAAATACAGTGAATCGATTATTGTTGTTCTTTTAAGGATATTGGGAGTACGCTAAACTGGACGCTTCTCGACAATAAAGAATTAAAGAAAAATCACCTTTTCTTTCGTGTCTCTGCAAGCACTCAAAAAAGAGGAAATAGCGCACTGTCGTGTTAAGCAAACTAAAAAGTACTCCAGGCGACCTTAACGCGTACTATATGTGTTTTCTTGTGGATGAGCGAATGTACAATGCTCGTCGATTCACTTATAAAAAATAAGAGAAGCCGATGGAGTACTCGTTCCTCACCAACAGAGAAAGCGGACACTTTAATAGAGGAAAAGAAAGAGGGTTAGTCAATTAGAAGTGAGAGTTTAGTAGTTCAAACAAAGCAGAGCACGAAAAGGAGAAGAAAACGATAAAATCACCCGATTCTCCTCTCATTCACAGTATTAGATACCGCCTCGAAGTCACATCTTCGAATACTCATCATCATAGAAAGCACAGTATGGTTCATCGTTTAGAGCAACTATTTGGTCACATCTCTTCTGACTTCGCTTGTCTTCTTTTTATATTAACAGTCAATTTAACGGATTTCCTTTAGTGGGCGAGAGCGACTTGGTGCGGTGTAGAACAAGTAGCCCACCAACACGAGCAGGCCGATGCAGAGCATTCCAACGGCCGTTAAGTGATGCATGTGCGTGGCGCCGCCGCTGTCTCGAAGCTGTACAAAGTAACGCACAAACCAATTCGGCGTCAAGCGCTTCAGTAGCGAGGTTCGTTCGTAGGGCAGATAAACGCCTTGGTTCTCCTTCTCAAACTGTGACTGCCACGCCGCGGTGCGCAGCTGCGCGGTGGCTTTGGACTCCTCGAAGAGCTTTCCCTTGCCGCGGTTGGGGTCCGGGTCCTGGATCTCCCGGTAGTCTCGCCAGCGCCGGAAGAAACGCCAGTCCACTCCGGGGCGGCGCTGCTGCAGGAGACGCTCCTCCTCCACCAGGCGCCGGTCGGCCATCATCTGCTCGTGCACCTGTGCCGCCGCCTCACGATTCGCCTTGTAGAAGAGCTGCTGCGAGACGGTGTACTGCTGAGCAGGGCGACCGCTGGGAAGGGTTTCGGGGAACAGCCGCTCGGCCTCCTTCCGCTGCAGCGCACTCGCCACCACAGGGCGATGACGTGTACCACCCGCATACGGGCGCTCCATACCCGTGTGGGACCGCGCTCCAACACTGGTGGTGGACGACCGCCCTCCGCCTCGAGCTTCTTGCCGCGGTTGCTGTGGGTCTTGGTGCACGGCGCTACTGCTACGACGCCGGCCGTTGTGTTTAGAGTGCACTGGTGGCCGAAAGAAGTCGTCGTCCGTCTTGTTCGGAGTCGTCGACGCCATCTCCGCGTAAGGGGCGTATCCAGCGTTCCCAGAGGATGGTGTCATGCCTTCTAGCGGGGAATAGCGCCACTCTCGAGTGCTGGTGTGCGTCGCTACGAGAAGGGTGGGAACACGGCCATCGTGGCGCGTACTCCTGCTCACGCTGAGCGATGTCACCACACGGAAAAGAGCCGGAAGGGAAGCGGAATACATGAAGGGCAGTCAATCCGCTCCTCCAAAGTGAAATAGAGAGGAAAAAAAAGGGCGTTTCTTCTAGCTGTTTCCTTGCTCAGACTCGTAAGTGTTTGTGTGTGTGTGCACTGCTGTACAGCGGTGTGTGCATATATACGCTAATATCTTGTTAGATCTCAAAGTATTGTGGTAAAGATAGGATTCATTTAGTATCTTGTCGAGAAAAAGGAGAAGAGTTCATCAAAACAAAAAAAAAGAATTAGAAAGATTCATTCAAACTACTTACAATGTTTTCCAGCACATCCGCATTGGATGGTGGTGTAGGACATATAAGGATTACTTTACCTTGATGGAAACTGGATCAACCTCCTCTCTTTTACAACTGCTTTTCGTGGCTTCTACTTCTTGACTAAGTACTCCTTCACGCATTCTCGCAACGCTGCACGCTGTGCTTCACAGATATTTTTCTTGAGCATGCGATTGATCTGCCCTCCCTCCACACAGCGTCCGTATTCCTCGGCTTGACAGCGGCACTGCGCATAGGCTCGACCGTAATGCGACGTGATCTCAGTGTCGATCACCTTGTCTGAAATGTAGAAATTACCTTCCATCAGATGTGTGTTTCGATTTCTGACTACGATAACGGTGGTGATGATCTTCCCTAAGAGTAATACAGCACACACAAAAAATAAGATGTAAACTAAAATGACGATTGACGATGTGTTGATTAGAAAGAAAAAAAAAAACTACTACTATATTACTACTTCAATTTCTTGTATTTATATCTTTTTTTCTTCGTATTATAATTTGTCGTTTCTATAAAAGAAATCGTAGTCAAAAAAAATAATTAAAAGTCCAGTGAGAAAAGCATAAGATATATATTACTGGCAGTCGTAGTAGAGCAATCGTTCATTAACACTGGCAGCACTATTTTTCAAGAAAAACTTCCCTCATTTAGAACATTCTTTTATTATTATTTTCCGGAATGCAAAATAATGTGTATTTCTCCTCCCCTTTGTTCTTTTCTAGTATATATTTAGCTCTCGAATCAGATTCGACATCACTAAAAGGTGTATTTTATTCGCTGGTAATGCTGCTTCTCCTTCACTGTAACAAATCAATGATCCTTCACAGTCTACATAAGCTTTGTGATTCTTCTTTTTTTGTGTTGCTTTTGAACAAATATATATATTTTCAGCAACAGAAATAAAAACGTAAAAGAAATAAATAAAGAATAAAAAAGTAGTCGTCGTGCAGAACAAATAAACATCAATATCAGAGCAACGAAACTAGAAAAATAATGATAAAGCCAATAGCAAAAAAGGAATTAGTAGAAGAACAATCATCACACGACAAGACGGTACGATAGAGAGAAAAAAATTGAACTATTGAAGTCCCCTGCCCCATTAAATACATATTTTTCATTTCTATTTTAAAAAGAGCGAGAACAATAATAAAAATAAAAATAAATAAATATATATATTATTCTTCAAGTAGTTACCTATCTTATTACACCACACCCACACACACACACACAATCTATGAAAGCATTGCTATACAGAAAAGAAATCAATTATCTTTAACCAGAGGATTGAAGTAATTCTCGTCATTTTGGATTCAGATTTTTATTTTCTTTGCTAAAGATCTACTTTATTAGCATTGTAATTATTCTCTTATGGACTGCTTGATTTGATGTTTTGCTATTTTTTTCGGTTGTTAAACTTGTTTTTGTTTTTTTTTTTTCATTGCATTTTTCTTATTCCTATCCATCTTTTTTCTTTTCTGTATCTGACTGTGACGTTCCTCAACAGCATAACACAAATATGGAAAGCAATTACTTCTTCTTTTTTTTTTTACTAAAAGCGTACTTTTTACTGCCGTTGATACAACGAAGAGGACTGCTTGCGGTTGGAGGAGAGATTGATCACCACCACGGAAAACTTGGTCCGGATGAGGTCCGAACGGGAGGGGGGCGCGTGCTGTGGCTCCGACAAGCGAGGGGCGGAGAAGGTGAGCGGCCGCGTCGCGTTGATCCCACTGGATCTGTTGTGGGAGGGAAACATGTTGTTGTTACTAGCCGAATCCGTCTCCGTGGCTTCGCGGGCTAGCCACCACGCCATCGCACCAGACAGCGGGAGAAAGGTATCCTTCTCTGCCCGTTCATCGACGCATCCCTGCGTCTCCTCCTCCAGGGCGGAAGCCCCCACGACGGACTCGTACTCCGACTTGTGCGGACAAGCGCTGGAGTTCTCGTAGTGCTGTAGCTGGCGAGGACACACAACCGTGTAGTGCACCACGCGATGCTGGTAGAAGCTCTCCAGCCGCTCCTTCGTCCCTTGTGTGAAGCCATCACTGGCCTGGAGAAGCTGCTGCACTTCACGGAGACGACGCTCAATCACAGCAGTGGCCTGGGTGGCGGATATGGAGCTGCTGCTCCCCGAGGAGCCTCCAGCCGACTGAGAGTGACTCCGACGAAGGTCGTACGGAAGTTGCATGGCGATCTCATTCATTGCCTGCATCACCAGCAGAAACCTGGACACCTCTGTGGCGTTGAGCACATTCCAGAACTCCGCGGCCGCCACAATGATGGTGTGCGTCATGCGAGAGGAGGCGCCGCTAGAGCTCGAGGGATGCGGGCTGGGCCCATTCCCAGAGGCCCCGATCATTCCGCTCTGGCCCAACATGGCAGAGATACCACTCGGTGTGCGGGAGGGACCTGCGACGACGTGAAAACCACCTTGAATGGAGCGCTGAGAAATGCTGGTGGTGGAGTCGGACTCTATTGAGAGCCCGGCACGCAGAGAAACGAGTACACGAGCCGGACTTCCGACCTCACCGCCTTGGTCTTGGCACACCACAGCGAGATCGGTGGAGCAGGCTCGAATACTCGGCATGTCGTACGCCCCGCTCCGCTTGCGAGCGATGGTCGAGGCCGTCGCACTTGGCGTGGCGCTCGAGTGACCGAAATTCTCTGCGGTGGTGCTGGTGGCCATATCCGCCGCGTTAGTCTTGTCGTCATCCAGATGGACAATCGTGTGCTCCTCCGCTTTTGAGGAGTAGAACAGCTTCCCCATGATACCGCTCGTAAAAGCAAAGTACAGCCTCGAGTCCCGAATGTAGAGCATGGACAATTCTGTTGGCGGCGCTCGGATGCGGTGACGTACATCTCGGCTGAGCGGGATGGCCATGACCTCCATCGTGAGGGTGTTGTACAGGCGATGAAGGGTGGCCTTGAGGGTGGACACGATCGCACGCAACGGGTCCGCGAGAAAGGTCCCCATTCCTACAAAGAATTCTGGCGCCATCACTGAGGCGAAGAGACAGCACGACGGATGACCCAGACAGAAGGTCGCGATGAACTCCTGCTGAAAGTAGAGATGGGTGTGCGAAAAGGCATCGCCGGGGTTGATGCGGCGCCGATCTCGGGACTCGCCTCGTCCGTTCTGCATCAGCTGCTTGGCGCGGCGCTGGTCCGCCTTAAACTTCAAGAAGATCGAGGGCATAGTCTCGAAGGTGGCGGCTGCGTAGCAGTCTACCACTTCATCGGCACCAAAGAAGGCAGAGGTGGACTCGTTGGCGAGCAGTGAGGCATTCATCATTACCACATTGGCGGCACTCTGACGGGGGAGAAAGAGTCGTGAGCCGAGGGACATCAGTCGGGGGACGCATTGCGTTAGGTGAGCGCTGAAGGTGATCCCCTTCTGCAGCTGCTTCGTCACCGCGACAGCCATTTCTGTGGAAGTGAATGTGACTCCGCGTCGGCTGCTGCTGCCCTGCGTGCTGGACGGGCCCGAGTACTGCTGCTGGGCGTACTCTTCCTTCAGCTTTGCCTCCACGTTGCCTCGGCACTTGGACGCTATCGTAGCACGAAGTCGCTGGGAGTGAAAGCGCAGCAGGGTGCTCGAGACACAGGAGAGATAGAAGAGATTCACTCGTGGAGGAGAGGAAGTTACCACCGCAAAGCTGCTGCCCCCACCACGCATCGAGTTGCACATGATGGAGGGCTGAATGGTGCTGTAGCTGGAATGGCTAAGATTACCGCTGACTTGATTTCGCGCTACTGTGGGTGCCTTGGGCAGATAGGTGGTCGCAGCGAGGGCACCTGCATCGTCCCGGCAGTACTGCTTGGTGTGCAGCACTTCACCCATCAAATCGAGGTAAGCGTTGTGGACGCTATGGCACGAGATGGCGGAGATGGGCACCGCCTCGGTAAGGGATTGCAGAACGAGTGCTCGGAGGACTGCCTTCACCCACTTGCCAGGAAGATGAAGAATAAACCGCTGAAAAGCGTCTCGTATTTCAGTACACACCGCAGCTGGGATTGATGACGTTGAGGGGGAAGGATTGATGGTATTAAGTGTATGTCCGCTTAAATAACTAGCCGGTAAGGAAATATGCAGATTGCTCTCCACCACTGGAGCGGCAGTGGAGTTCTTACTATTGCTGTAAGTGTGGTTGAGGCTAATAGGACTGGCAGCTGTATCCAAGCCGCTTATACCATCGTTACCGTCACCCTTTCCCCCAGCACCACTCGAAGTAGAGACGCCAGCCTGGCCACCCGCGACTAAAGAGGCTTTGCACACCGGCGCCGTTCGAGGCGAGTTCTGCGGCTGTTGCTGGGGCAGGATAGGACTCTGCATCGAAAGCAGTTCGCTGTTGCTGAGCGCATCCACCACCAGTAGGGGTGGGAGCGAGAGCCCGCATCCACTAACTTGAGAGTGGTTGGTCTCACCAGAGCTGCCGAGGTGATGCATGGACTCCGCCCAGCCTCCACGCATACCAGGCGGGGAGCCCGGAAGAGTTCCTGGAGCCGTATGCAGCACCACCATCGTTGTGCCGTCTCCGCCTGCGTTGTTCGAAGTTTGACCTGGCACGCCATTGGAAATCGTCCCTGTGTGCTGCTGCTGCTGCTGTTGTTGTTGCTGCTGTTGCTGATGGATCATCAAACGAGGGGAGATGTTGTGTGTCTTTTGTGCTGCCGTCGCTGTGCATTCGTTGATGTTGTTAGGGTTACGAGAACTAGGCGGCACTGGGCGTCGGCTCGTAGTGTTATTCTGAAGGTTGGGCTGGCTAAGCTGTTTCTGCTGCGGAATTTCACCTGCGTAGAATGTCGTTCCGCCTTCTAGGAGCGGTGGAAAAACCTTTTTGGTCGGCAGCGGGGACTGGCTCTCCAGTAGACCACCTCCAGAGCCTGCCCCCGTTGAAGAGCGGAGCGGTCCCGTACCCGGAGCGAGAGTGCACTGGTCCTCAAAGGTCGCATTCGCACTGCCGGCGGCGCAGTGGTTGTTCAGGTTCTGGTTTGGGTTCGCTGTGGATTCACGGCTAGAGGAAACGGACTGATGCGGCACCACTGGCGGCGCGTGATCGCCAGGAAACATCGACACGGGCTTGTCCTTGGCAATGCAGTTGCTCTGGCTGCTGCTGGGTCGGGTGCCCACGCTGACCACTGCCGAGTGCGGTATGGTCGTGTGGTGGGGATTTCTAATCATGATGCCGTTGTTGTACGCATGGACGCGGGTCTCGGCGGACACCGGAGAGTGCCCCGCGCTGCTGCATGTCATGCTCGCCTTCCGCTTGACACTCTCTGTCCCGGACGGGGTAGCGGACGACATTTGTATGCGGTGATTGAGAGGCGAAGTGTCGGTCTTACCAGGAGGATACGGACGGCTCTCCACGGGGACGGTCTGCTTTATTGGATTCTTCTGATTTGTGTGGGGATGCGTAATGGCTGTATAAAACAAATAGAACTGGCTGAGTGTGGAGACTTAGAAGAGAATTCAACGGTGTTGACACTTCCCGCACCACTCCTACTAGTAGAGGAGTAGGTAGCGAGAGGTAGTGAGAGAGACCGTCTATGAGGGAAAGTCACCCTATCTGCCAATACACAAAAACACACTCTTTTACTGCTGTAACGTTTATTAGAAGTAAAAACAGACGTGTGTGTCTCTATGTCCTATTGTTATAAATATATATATGTGTGTGTCTGAAAAAAGAACAAGAAAAAGGGAACTACGTTGTCTACGTCTGTTACGTAGTGCTTTTTACACAATTCAAAAAACGGGGGGAACTGGAAAGTACGAGAAATGGAACCTGGTACAACTGTAGTTTGTGAGTACTTCTGCGATGGACGTCTATCTCTGTAGACGGCACCAGAGATCCACGATGCTTCTGATTTTGTTGATATATAATTTTTTACTATTGTTCTTATTCGATTTCTAGTCTTCCCAAGATGACACTTTTTTTTTTGTTCGTATTCTACAATCTATTGCACTATTTTTGTCTTTTGCTTCTTCTTGTTTACGATTTTGCTTTCCCGCTACCAGAGCGAGAATTACGAAGCACGATGCTGACAGATCGAGACAAGTACACAGAGAAAAAATTTAACGCAATGAGAGAGGAAGTCACAAGTAAGGTCCTTTAATGTTTGGGCTTTACAGACAAGGCGTTGCTTCCTTTTCTATCGGTAATCCCCAATAAAACAAGAAATTCGATCAATAAAGAAGTACCAGTAAAGGAGTAGATGACAACAATAATCAAAATTATTTAGTAATATTATTAAATCACCGAGACACACAAGAAAACGATAAGAGAAAAATAAGAAAAGAAAGGATGTAAAATCCGCTGTAAAATGAAAAATATGATGTAAAAATAGTGTGCTTGTATGTATATTTATGTATAGTTTCGAAAAAATAATGGTATACAAGGAGGAAAGCGTACTCTTTCCTTAATGATGAACGCTACAAAATCTATACGAAAGAGAAAAACACCGCCCTCGAAAGGAAGTTGACTTAAAACACCAAAGAGCTAGGTCTAAAGAAAAAGCACAAGCACGATTAAGAAAATTAAAGAGGGGGTTTATTTTCAAAGTAGAGAGAGGCGGAAGAGAAAAAATAAGTGAAGAAGTCCACAACTAAAACGCACTCTCAACATTCGAAACAATTCCGCATAAAAATGAACTACTGGACTTGTTTCCGTTCCGCTTATGCACTGTACCTTTTTTTTTTTTTTCTAGTTTGTCGGTTTTACATCAAAAGAGAAGCACACAACGAGTTTCATTTCTGTACAAAGAGCAGCTCTGGCGTTATTGTTCTTCTGAACCAGGAATGGTTTCCCCGCGATCGGTTCGAATCAACACGAGCTCTGTGGCGTGCTCCGCTTCGTGACGCTCCGCCGCCTCAATCATCTCAACGATAATCCCGTTCCCGCGCTTCACTGCGTAGTCCTTCGCCACCCACCCGGTGGAGGACTTCTGACGCACGTTGGCACCCCATTTAATTAATGCCCGCACCGCGCGCTCTCTGCCGAACGCTGCGGCAAAGACAATCGGCGGGGCATAGAAGGACCAGCGTCGCTCAAACTGGTGGCCATCGTAACGCTGCGGGTTGGGCTGACCTAGGGCATTGATATCGGCCCCGTGGTCCAAATTCCAGCGGATCGCGTTGGGATCGCCATCGCACGCCGCGTGAAAAATGTCGATGTACGTGTTGCCTCGTGGCTCCGCGAGAGGGACACCGCTGTCGGTGATCACCTCCGTTGCCTGGCGCTTCCGCTTCTCCGACGCCTCCTGCATCTGACCGCGTTCCACCACTATCTTCACGAGCTTCTCGCGCTCCTCGGCGTTGAGAGCGTCACTATTGAGGCCATTGCCGGTGTGGTTGTGCCGCGACTCGCTACTCTCCGTTCCCGCCGAGGTGACGGGTGGAAGACCCACAATGCTGATGGGGGTGTCGGGGTCCGGCAGCACCAGCCGGGAAAGGTCGCTGGTCTTGACAGCATGCATCACACTCTTCTTGAACCGCGGCTTCAGTTCACGGTGCTGGAGCTCGTTAGGGTACGGCGAAGGGGCCATCCCACAATCCTCTATCGGTCCCGCCTTCACTATTGTCGGCTCTCCGGCTGAAGTTCCTTGATCCATTGCAAAGAGCGTTCTGTGTGTTCAGAAGTATTACGCCACAGAGGACCTAGAGTGCCGCCCTTCCCTTCAATACTATGAAAAAACAAGTAGACGCTATAATCCTATGATGGTTTAGAAGAAGGATAGGTAGCGCACCGACTATTATATTCGTGAACTTTCCGTCAACACGTAACGAGAGGGAGAGAAAGAATAACTGTAATTTCAAACGGTGATATGAATATCAATAGAGATTGGCACCAACCTATTTAATCTTTCACTTCACTGGATACTAGATTTATTTCCAACCACCAAACATTAAAAAAAAATGGGTAGGAGGGAGATTGACGAGAAGGCATTTTTGTAGTGCACGCACTTCCTTTAATGACAGTACACCAGTCCAACGAAAGAATATTACAATGATGATCACCGCTTTTGCCTTTTGCTACCTCTCATTAAATCGAAAATTGCACACCTCCTGTTGCGGTGCTGGTAGTGAAGCGTGGGGAGGAGAGTGACCGTGCCTTCCATCTCGCAGCACCACCGCAGCCTCTTCTCTGTCAGTTGAATCCGTGCCACTGCCCAGCGCCGCCATCACTTCTTCATCCTGAAGGGAGGGGTGTGTCCAGGACTGCACTTCCCTCAGCCAGGACCGGTGCCGGAGGTACGCTGTGGTGACCACACGACTCCACTCTTCGGGCAGCAGCACCCCAGTACCGTGGCGCAGTGCCTCGCCAAAGCCCAGGCCCACGACCACAGCGTCCTCTCGCTGCTCTTCATCCACGTGGTGCGGTGCGGGACGGCCTTCCCCTTCAGCGAAGTACGTCCCGAGCGCGTTACTACCAGAGTGAAAGAGCTTCAGGTCCTCCACCGCTCCATCCCAGAGCTTTATAGGAAAAGGGTAGTTGCGGCCAAGGTACACTTGATGCATGGCCTGCATCCGCTCGGTCATGATGTGTGGCCGGTGAATGTACACAGGTGGCACTTTACTTAACACCGGCAACCACTTCTTCACGTAGATACCGGTCTGATCGTGGTGGTGCGCCAAGTAGTGCAAGCTCCGCACCGTCTCTCCCATATCATCGGGTAGTAAGTCGCTGCACCGAAGGGCCTGATAGTAGCAAATGAACGGGTCGTAATCCAGAGAGCAGCGCTCCAGCCACTCCGCCGCCACACGCCAATCCTGTCCAAGACCACGGGAAAGCAACCACACCAGCGCCTCTCGCCCTTCCTTCGCGACAAAGCCGGTGGTCAAGAGCTCTCGCGCGGCGGCATCAGCCAACGGAAACCCTGTGAGTCCACGGCACCACTTGTGAATAATCTTCTCATCCACCCGCCCACCACTTCCACGCGGAGGTTTCCAGCCGCGTCTTTGTTTCCCCTTCCACAAGTCCTCACCGGTACGGTGTTGCTCTTCACTGTCGACTCCAACGTGTTCCGTGTCTTCGGGACGAGGGCCATAGGAGTAGAAGAGCCGCTTGCCGTAGCGTAGTCCACACCAGTGACAGAAGTCTCGACGAGAAAGACGCAGAATGCCTTCCCGACACTGCTGCTGCACAAACCCATCCTGACCCTTCTCCGCTGCATGTTGTCGCAAGGCTTCGTAGACCTGCCGCGGAGACAAGACCCCCAATGCAATGTATGGGGAGAGCCGAGCAAGATGCTGAGAGTAGAGCTTCGTGTTCGTGCGGCGCTCCCGTCCGAAGCGGAGTAGTGCTGAGACCCCTCCCCGCCGTAGCCACTCCTGCATGCGCTCACCTGCCATTTCCTCCATCACACCGCTCCCGAGGAAACTACTGCTGCGGGATCCAGACGACAACGGCGACGCGGTGTCTTGCGGTGAAATGGAGAGCGGGAACTGCCCGAGTGCCGACTGCGTTCCAATCACTTCTTCTACCGTAAACCACTGTCGATCTCCTCGGCCTCGACGTCGTGGTCGTCCACCTCCCGCCACCCCCATCTCCGCATCGTCGTAGTAGTAGTAGCCAAGCTCTTCTAGGGTCGGAAGCCGGCCACGGCAGGGCGGCGGGGGTTCCAGTCCACGCCGCTCCGCTACGGAAGGCAAGAGAGCGACCCAGACGCGTCGCGATTCGTTGCCACGTAGCTGCTCCACCGCCGCGGTGTACGGCGAGGTAGGTCGGATGTTCGCCACGGTCACCTCGTCGTGGTACCAACGCTCACTCTCTCGCATCGCATGGAGCGGCTTTGGCAAGTCGTGCAAGTGAACGAGTGTCGACTGCCACACGAGATGAACCCGAGTCTTCTTCACCAACGACGACGACGAAGCTGAGCCAGACGACCCTAAACGCCTCGCCTGCAGAGCCGCCGCCGCTTCTCCAGGACCGATGTAATAAGGATGTGTTTCGCGTGGATGCTGGTGCACTTCTACCAACACGTCCTCCTTCTCCCCCGCGAGAGCCCCTTCACCGCACTCTGTGGTGTGTCGGCTGTGCCACACGCCCTTTTCCAGAGCGGTCTGAATCCGGCGCTGGACCTCCTGTTCATGCGGTGCGTACTGTGTGGTCATGAACACCTCCAATGCACCGAGCTCCACGGACAGGCGGGGCACATGCTCCTCTGGCCGCCCACAGCGCACTAAGAGCGGAATCCCGTACACCGACTCCAGCGTGTGACGCAGTGACGCCACAGCATCCAGAAGAAACTGCGCTCGCATCGGACTCTGCCGATAAAACCCCCCCACAACGCTGGGTTGGGCAAAGAGACGGTAATCCAGTACGACAGCAGCGACTAGAGGGAGACTCCCATCGCGCGGGTGATGCTCCTCACCGCCTTTTTCATCGCTCAGTTCGTCGGCTCGCTCTTCGCCCGTACGACGGGCTCCGCTCCGGCGGCCCAGTGCTCGTCTCGCCGCCAATGCAAGGGCGTAGTGATCCCGTGTGCGGAGATCATTCTGGTGAAAGACCACCAGCACACACTCTCTCGTGGCTTCTCTGTTTCCTGCCGCTGAGAACGAGGGGGGAGGGGGTGGCAGCACCACCTGAGCGGGGTACGACAGGTAGAGTGTGTCCTGCTCCGTCAAGTAGGCCGTTCCAGATCTCGAACCAGGAGAAGCCGCTGTGTGGCGCGAGAAATCGTTCGTGATGCCCGTTTCATCCGTATTTGCAGTGGCGCTTGTTTCAATGGCAGCAGCATGCAGCAGACGTGCACTGCTTGTCATGGCTCGAATACGAGCTGCAGTGGCCTGCGGTACTGCGCCGTCGAAACCTTCCTCATTCTCATTCGCCTCCGGGCTTTCATCCTCCTCCGCAGCGATCACAGTTTCACCGGACTCGCTCATTTGAACGTCTGTCTGATACATTTCACGGAGCACTTCCGGCTCCAGCCACCCCGATGCCCCGTTGAGCGCCGATTCACAAAGATGGCCTGCCGTCTCAGAGCTTTTATTAGCCTTTGCGAGGCAACTTTGAGCGAGGGGACTAACAGGAGGAGTGGAGGGGGGAGAGGGAGCAGACGGAGGCGGTGGAGGGATGCACTGGTCAGAGAAGCATCGCTGAGCAGTGCGGCCACTCCAACATCCCTGCGACACCAGATGACTGTCAGTGCCGTAGGACGTTACAAATACACGAAGGCGGAGTTGACTATAAGGAAAAGAGAACGCTAGACGACGAGGTCGGAGGAGATGCCGTATCTTTGTGGGAGTCGTCACTGTCCTCTCAGAGTGAGGCAGGACAGAAGAACAGCGACACAGGAAAAGCATCGCACGGGAAGAAGGAGGAGAGTCACTCTTCTACAGGTCAAAATGCGTGTGTGTGTGTGTGTGTGGTTAAAGGCCAGTATACTCTTGCAGTCTTGGAAATCTGTGAAGATGATCCGATGTGTTGATCGGATACCGTCTCCGTTTCTCAACACTTTCCTATTTACTCCAGTGAGATTCCATGAACCATAGAATGATGCGAACGGAAAGCGAAAAAAACTAGCAAAAGTGAATTCGATATGCCAGCTGTCAAACGTCGGTAGCCTATTATCGATATTATTATTTTTTAATGACTTCAGAGAAAAAAAAATATGCGAAAACGATTTTTACTACGGTGTTGATTCTAGGGTTCATGGTTCATTGGGCCAAAGGAACTACCCTTTTAGGGATGTAGTTTATTTTTTTATTTTTATTTTTCCCATAGTTTCTCAGTACTGTCAACGCGCTCGTAATAATATTTTTTTTGTGTGTTTTGGATGTGAATATGATTGCGTTTTAGTTTAAAAGTTAAAGATAATCATCCGATAATATGATGATCATAAATATTAACGAATTAATGTGGTTCTTTTCCCTTTTCCGCCTTTTCTTCAGTCCACCGATGGACCTTACACATCCCTGCGTTTTAGCATTCTTCATCCAAAAGATACTTCCTTCATATATTATTTATTTTTTTGCCTTCTTTTTCTTGTTTTATTTTCTTCATTTTACTAGCGTCCTTCACGCGTTTCGCTGCCAACGACAAAAGCAACCAAAAGAACTTAAAAAGAAAAAAAAAGTAATAGCAACATGAGTTAAACACGAAAATACACCAACAGATAGTACGTTACGTTAAGCTGCTGTTCTGTGGTTCAGTATAGTGTAACACCATTCCAAAAGAGAACAGCTTTAAAGTATACTGTTCTAATACTTCGTACGATACTCATCACAGGAGTGCAAGAAGAGCACATAGACGAGAGAAGGGGAGGGGGTCATCAACAGCAGAAAAAGATCCTTCCCCGTGAAATGTGTTGGCTGCTGTCGTCGTTCGAGCGACTAAAAAAACAACCGAGTAACAAACATGACCATGATCATGATAATGAAACCTGAATGGGTAAGACACACATGTCACAAATGTGATCTTTTTAAAAAATAAAAAGAGTCGTATCTTTAGTATTAAAGTTTTAAAAACACGCACCTTATTAACATCATTTTCATCTCTCAAGCAAAGCGAGTCCGAGTATGGACCAACAAAAAAAATATTAGTCATTAAATATTAGAAAACAAGCAAGAAACAAGAACACGGCGAAAGTGAAAATATGAGTGAGGAAGAAGCTGTGAAATGCATAATGCTCCGGCCTGAAGCAAACTCATTTATATCATGTTGTTGCGTTTCACTACCCCTGCAGCTAATACCACTACACTCTACCGTTATTTGTCGCACAATTACAAAACATCACATCATTACTATTAGTGTTAGTTTCTCCGTTTCAACACTCCACTTTATTTTTTTTGTTTTATCGACACAATAACGTATTAACCTGGTTCCTCTTTGTCTACGGTTCGTCGGTTCATTTTGATGATTCTTCACAATTCACGGCATCCTTCATTACTGATTCATAATCGTAACGATTTTTTGAGTCACTATAAGCATTTAAATCAGTTAAAAAATATTAACTCAAAATGCCATAGGAAAAAATAAATAATAACGATTTAAATAAGGGGAAACAATAAAAATGCCCAACAGAAGAGTACGCTAAAAACAGCTCTGTATCGAGCTAGCGAAATATAATATGTATCGTCGAGCGCAACATAAAGGCATCACTGGGTAGTTAGACATATCTCCTGTCTTAGTCTTTTACTACTTTTATGTCGCAGAATTTTGTAAAATCACAATAGAAATGGCATTCAAAATTTCTTCTTTTTTTCTCTCCTTCTTTCTTGCGTCGTGATATCCAACTTATGACTGCGACTAACCCTAATAACAAATAACCCTACCCAACGCACGATGTGTCTGCTAACAGGCTATTCGGAAACCAATGGCAATAACTCCTCTAAACGTATGCACATACGTCTCAGTTACCTCTGCATCCATTTTATATGTTGTGATTCCCGACAACATATAAAAAAAATTATGTGTCCTTTCTGTTTCGTTGTGGCCTTACACCGCTTCACCACCACTCCCTGACGGAGCGTTTTTGGTCAGCGGTCTCCGGCACAAAGGGCACTGTGTGTGCTGCATCAGCCACGACTGCAGACAGCTTTGGTGAAAGGAGTGCCGGCACACCTCTAGAGTGATCATCAACGAGCCTCCGGATGGTGAGCGCGACGTTGGCAACGGTGCCGGTGCCATCACAGTTGACAGCGCACTCGCCTCTAGGGCTGCGTGGAGGCTCGGCGGGCTGTCTTGCTCCGCTAGCAACGAGTCCTCGGGCTGCGGGGAGGAGGGCACTACAGCCGCACTACCACTCGTCGTGGAGCTGTCGCTGACTGGACTCGCTAAGAAGGGGGGCAGGGCACTCGGCGATGGTGTCTTCGGGGAGGCTAACTCATCCTGCTCGTCCTCCGCATCACCGGCAGAGGTGCCCAAACAAATCGCGCACATCAGTGTTTCCGTGGCGTCAGCGACCTCGCAGGCGACCAGATGCGGCATCGAGTGGCCCCGGAAGTTAATCGCGGAGACGCACCAGTCCGGCGCAGTGGGGGTGGTGATCGCTGACATGTGCGCCGGCTCCTCCGTCGACAACGTGAGGGTAGACGGAGTAGCTTTGCAGTTGGGGGGCGGTGAAGTCGAGCTGATGCTCATCGTGGAGGCGGAGTGGACAGAATGCAGTGGCACAAACATCCAAGGTACCCTGGCGCGAATCAGTGGAGACGTTATTCCGGTCCGACTCGCAGCTGTGCTCGTGCTGGCCCCCACGTCCACCGGAGAAATGACGGGCGGTCCGTTCACCGCGGCACTGTTACTGTGACGGTGGTAGAGCTGCTGTGGCGTCCATAGCGATACCATCTGTAGGGATGAACTCGACGACCTCCCGCCGTTTGTGCTGTGATGGGGCTCCAAGGTGGTGGTGGTCCCCGCGTCCTCCACAGAGGCCACGGGGGAGATGGGCCAGGCAACAACACTGCGCAGAAGTAGTGGAGACGTCGCTGGGGTCGCGGTTGAGGTGAAGCTGGCGGCAATGTTCCCTCCCCCACTCGCTATCCCCCCGAACGGACTAGACAACGGAGCGGACGACGGAGGGATTGTCACCCCCGCGGTGCTGCTTTCCACCACGGCAGGCCGGCCGCCTGTCGGGTCGGTGTAGAGCGAGCGGTGCGCTGAGTACGGCGCGGGGTAGAGGGGGTAGGCCGTCGGCGTGCCGGTGCCGGTGCGATCGCATGGTAATGCCGGTGTCTGCTGCTCGGAGGCCGAATGGCTCATGTGCTTGGCGGCGGCGGCGCACGGAGTGCAGTGCTGAAGCGGCGACGACGTGGTGCTGCACCGATTAGCAGCCTCAGTGGTAGTCGTGGCGGTGGCAGAAGCACTGAAGGGGAAGGAACGAGAGGTGGGGAGAAAACATTGGCTCGATGGGGCCGCCGTGTGCTGGCCTTGAGTGGAGAAGGACGACGAGGCCGACTCCTCCAGTCCACCGCTCACCAGCGTGAGAAGAGGGGTAAAGGGGGCCAGCTCCTGTGCTACAGCACCACCATCTCCATCAGGGTTCGTTGCCCAGCCCAAGCTCTGAATACCGGCGGTGTGCATCGGGGTTGTCACGGACGAGCTGGCCAGCGAGCTGGAGGAGGCATGCGCCAGGGCCGGGGCGACGGGCCACAGCATGGCCACTGCTGGTGTGGCGCTGAGGGGAAAGGAGCTGCCGCTGTGACTCGTCTGTGGAAGCTGAGAGAGGGTAGGAAAGGAGGCGGTGTAAGGCAGAGGCTGAAGTTGAAACCCACCGCTGCTGTGCAACGGCGGTATAGGACGGTGTACCGACTCCGAATCAAAGGAAAAAAGGGAGCCACCAGACATGATAGGCGTGACTCTGGTCCTGTGCTCGGTATGAGTGACCAGCGGATGTGGCATGGACGAACTCGGAATGATCCTTGTCGTGGTGGCAGAGCCTCGAGTCTCTGCTCTCTCACAGGCACCTCCTTCTGCCTCTGTGGGGCCAATCGAGGAATCCGCACACGACATCTTGGGGGTTCGGATATGCTGCTGGGGCGGCAGTGATCTGTCGTGCGGCGGCGAAGGAGCAACAAGTGAGGCTCCATTGCTGGGCTCCGAACGGGATCGCCTCGTGACATGGGAGTCGAAAGTGGTCGACTCGCTCGTGGCCTCGTCACTGGCGAACGTACTCGTGCGAGGCAATGGGCATGGCTTTTCGGGAGGCATCCGCCCTGAGCGCCGTGAACAAACTAGCTCGCTGCCTTGGAGCAGTTGGTTGGAAAGAGAATAAAAAGGCGTCGCTCAAAACGGTACTAATAGGTTTACGAAATCAACTTCTGATGTTGCATATACAATACAGTTCCTGCTGCCTCAAGTAATATATTCAACTCCTTTGAGAATATACAATAAAATATAGCTCAAATTTACAACCGAATTTGGAATGACAAGTCTTTTGTGTTCTTGTTGTTTTTCTCTCTTCTCTCTCTACTTTCTGTAATTTTCTTCACGATTATTTTGAGCTAGGCTCCTATTTCAATTTTCACTGCAGCTTACTTGAAGTAAATCTTGCTTTCTTTGTGCACGTGTGATTTCTGTGTGGTTTACAACCTCGTCTTTGTACTTCCACTAATCCACTGAGGTGAGAACCGCAACGACTATCTGAAACTAGTAGGAGGTGCGAGCAAGTTCTCAGTCGCAAAACGAGTCGGCTCACCAATAATCTTAAGCTTACCGATAATAATAACAGACAAAACAACACTCCTGCACAACCTCAGTGACGGTGTTTATCAGCCAATGTAAAATACTTAAAAGTAAAGAGTTAAGAGAAGAGAGCTTGTCTATTAAGATTCTAGTAGATGCTTCTCTCTCTCTCACTGTATATTGACTTCACGAAGGGAAACCAGAACACCTCTTCTGGATTGGCACTCCTCTTTTCTTTCTGTTACTTTATTTTGGTTTTGCACACTGCTTTTTCTGTTCTTCGTGTATTTCTGAACAATCTAGAGTAGTAGTAATAATAATAATAAGAGTAATAAGAACGTTCAAAATGATTTCAGTTTTTTGATGGTAAATAAATGGAGGAATAGATGAAGATATAGTGGATATTATATTATATATATATATATACAATTTATAATATATATATATATATAGATATTACTGTTTCTCTGCTCTCAACTAAGCAATTAAGGGAACAACGAGTATAGATGTATAGATGTATATTTATATACCTCTGTCCACTACAATCTTTCGTTTCACTTACTTTCTGATACGTACGTATCTGCTGAGGTAGAAGGGTTTTAATCGGTTAGTTAAGTACTAAGTAAGTATTAGTATTCGCTGTAATAAAAACGTACTTTCTATCGTGTCTTTTTTTTCCGTTTGTCTGTCCCACCACGCGTTTCGCGTTTCACTTCTTGCTCTGTTTTATTTCTTGTCTGGCTTCCTTCAATCGGACTGGGAGAGTTCACTAGAGTCGGAGAAATGCTTCGCTAACGGAAATAAACGACAGAATACAAAAACACGAGACTAATAATAGCACAAATCGAAACCGTTATTATTAAAAGGAAGCAACCTATCTCAAAAGAAATGAAACAATAGAAAGTGATAGTGTGAGAGAAAACGTAATTCAATGATATACGGAATGTAGGGATATTTAGTTGTATAGATATGTAGATGTCTCCGAAGCTAGATGACTAATAATTATACTAAAGGTAATATAGCCGTGTGAAGACCCAAGGGTAATTGATTTCTTCGTCGTGAAGAAGAAGAAGAACGTGACCTTTCTTATTCCTTTCCTTTCCCTTACGCTTTCCTACTACAATGAAGTAGGGAGGTCTGTGCTGTTTTTTAACGTTTCAAGGCCAAAGATGTTTTTTTAAAGTAACAATGATGTGTGATAAATAATAGATATAAATATAAAATACAGAGACGTCCAGCTGATCCAATTAACGTATATTTTTTTGGTTTAGTATCCCTCGGCGTCTCACAGAAGTCGAATTATAAATTCTTTTTAAACGATGAATCACAGCAACTTCTGAAGAATTCTGTTTTACTCAAATAAAAAGCGAGTAATAAGTGAATGTTATTGAATAATAATAATGTTTAGATGAGCAGGAAATAAAAAAGAACCTTAGAAAAAAATTGTAACAGTAGTAGTAGCAATGGTTGTAATAATCCAATATTGGTCAAAGTAAATAGATTAATAATACGAGGTTGGTGCTTTTCCGTTGGTGTAATTTTTTTGCAGGAAAAAAAAAAAGAGGAAAAGAAAAGAGCCTATTTTTTGCAAGTAAGAAACTCAAAGTTTTTGGGTTTCCCCTCGGGCACAAACCACAACCACAAATATCGAATAATGTCGAAAATTAAACTCATGAATGGGAATAGTTTAAGCAGAACGACTTGCGCTACTCATTCATCCAGCAAACAAAACGACGAATGCCGTAAGGCAACAGACACTTCCTTCTCTCTCTCTCTCTCTCTCTCGTTTTTTCACACATACTCACCATCTCTAGAAATGCGAAGAAAAGAAAATAAGATAAAAAATTAATTAGATTTTATACTTTGGAAGGCCCGCCACACGAATCTGAACGGGAACGCGGGTGTACGACGACGAGTGCTCCGAATCTCCAGAGACGGTGTCCTCGTCCTTCTCTTGATCAGGAAGAAGGAGCGGCAGAGTTAGAAGACGAACCAACACCGCGGCTGAGCGCAACAACCGGACCATCGGCGCACTGGCCTGCCCTGTCCGGAGGAGCTTGGAGTGCAGCAGCACCCGAACCAGCGCACAGCGAGGCATCGTAGCGCCATCCTTATCCTCCTCCGTCCTCTTCGTGGAGTGTGTCGTTTCCACGGCTTCCTCGAGGCAAGAATCTTCATCGCCCCTCGTCTCTGTCTTCGTGAAGGACGTCCGTCCCCGGTGAGATCCGGCTGCCCCGGTACGACTCGGAAACGCGCCGCTCTCCAGCTGTGCGGTGAGCAGCTTCCACTCCGAGACACCGCTGGCAATCGGGCCTCCTAGTCGCTCGAGCACTCGAAGCAATTCGCGATAGGTAGACTCTCCGAGCACTGCCGCCGCCGCCACGGTGGGGAAGTCGCGCTCCTTTGGCTCCTGGAGAGGTGGCGCTACATCGGGGGGTGAACGACTAGCACGCCGCACCCAGTGTGGGCAGCTCGTGTCATCGATGGGCACGTACACGTGAAGAACGACACTGTGGGACGCCGCACGTTGTTTGGATTGCAAGCGGACCATTGTCTTGGTAGCCAACAGAAAGGGAATCAAGCAGCGAAAGGGGAAAAAAATAGAAGTTGCTGTTACTGGGTCGTGAGAGAAAAGCAGTTCAGCTCTCAATATTTTCAATCTTGTACCTTTTCGGCTCTCACAAGAGCTGCTCAAACTCCTTCTTGAAGAACAAACTGCAGTGAATGGCAAACAGCAGAAAGAGAATCTAAACTAGTTCTTCCAATGCACTTTTACTTAGGGTTTATTTATCCTTCTTGGCAAATAAAGTACATCATTCAGCATTTTCAAAAAAATGGTGTGAAGGAAAGAAGAACAATGTGAAACGGACTTCTGTAAAGCTATTCTGACCAAAACAGCAAAACGATGAGAAGCCGCTTTCAACCTCCCTTTCATTATTATTAATGTTATAGCTACTTCTTTCTTCTTATTTATTTTGTTGCCTTCTTCAGTGGTCATGAGTTATTCATAGATGACCTACAACCACAGCCCATGAAAAAGAGTACAGAAACAATTGTAAATTCAATTATTCCACTCAAAATAAGTTAATAATGTGTAGCCCACTTTTTCTTGCTGAAGCTTCTCTGGCTGTCTTTAAATCACCACTGCGTTCACACCCCCATGTCACTCACCATAGAAATACCCTTCCAAGTTCGTGGTTCACCTCCAGAGACAGAGAGTGAGAGTGAAAGGGTAGCCTATGCCTTGCGCGGGTCCGCTGCCCCACCACCTCTCGAGGCCGAAGAAAGGTGCGAGTCCGGCAGTTGCTGCAGCCGCTCCACCATCGAAAGCCGCACGGAGGTTTCCATCTTCTCCAGCGGTTGGCCACCGAGCCGCGCCACGTCGGCATAGGTGAAGAAAGGGGTCTCCAGCAGCTGCACCGCGGTGGGGCGGAGCGAGGCCTTCAGGGTGAAGATGGCGGTGAGGACATCCACACAAGCGGGGGAGGGTTCTGGTGGTATCACAAGATGAGGCTTCGTCAGGGCTTCACGCCGGTACCGCTCCCGTCTCTCCTGCACCGACGTGACGAACCAGTTCTTGAAGCCTCGGAACTGACGAAAAGTTGGGCTCGGCTCGAACAGAAACTCTCCACCAGACCAAGAGGCCGTGTTGACGCTCTGCGTAGTGTGTCGCAGGTGCTGTTGATAGGCCTCCCACAGCGCTGCTTGGTGGCGGCCCCGACGTGCTGGTCGGCCGCTGCTGTTGGACGGAGCGAACTCGTCCATGTTCAGCGGGCCGAGTATTTCACACAAGCGGCTCAGCTGCCCAAGCTCCGTTTCGGCAGTTCGGTTCCCCGCCTGGGCGGCACGACCACCAGGCCGGTTCAGACGAACAAAAGGCGGATGCCCAAGGAAGACCTGAGCGAGAAAGCAGCCGACCGACCAGACATCCACCTTGGGGCCGTAGGGCTCCCCCAGCAACATCTCTGGAGGGCGGTAGTGCAAGTTAATCATACTCGGTGTCAGGTCCCGCCCACCTCCCTCTTTCTCACCGAGAAAGGCGCACAATCCAAAATCCGCTAGAAAAACGTGACCGTCTTTTGAGAGCAGCAGGTTGTCCGGCTTGATGTCGCGATGAACGATGCCCATCTTGTGTAGACGAGAGAGCGCGACCAGAACCCGACGGAAAACGTAGGCGATAGCAACACCCCCGAACTCAAACGTGCCGCTACTTAGCAGACCTGCCATGCTATGGGCATAGTAGTCAAAAATGAGATAAATGTCATGGTCTTGTGAAGAAGAGAGCAGCACATTACGCAGCCGAATAATGTTTGGCAGCGGGTCCTGGTCTTCCTTCAGTGCACTCCCCACAACATTTGAGCAGGTGGCCAAGATCTTTTCCCGCTGAGCTTGAATGTGCTTCAATGCCGTCACTTCTCGAAGGGACGTCAGTGGAAAGCCATCAAGACCCTTGAGCTCCTTCAGTCGCTTCAGTGCCACCAGCTCCCCCGTCTGGCGGTCCGCCCCCAAGTACACCTCCCCGTATGTCCCCTCGCTGATCCTCGTCCGTACCTCGTAGAAAGACTCCATAAAATGATGCTTCAAGAGAGAGGAGAAGGGAATCACTGGGGGTGCGGAGGGGAGCGAGACGTTTGCCTGGCGGTGTATACGCCGGGGGGCCATAGGGGCCACCGAGGTGCGCGGCGTCGGCGTACCACTAAACTGGTGTACCGAAATCGCCGGTGTGGGTGTGAAGTTGCCTCTCACCTCAGAGCCGCACGTGTTCGGGGTGGCGCGCGTGCTATTTCCAGCGTGGTTCGGCGGTGCCACTGCTGGAACGGCTGTGGGCCAAACTGCCAGCGGGCCCACTGCGGGCGTGGAGACGGGCTGCACCGACCCAGACCCGGAGCCACCCTGCAAAGCCCCGCTGCTTAGAGAGTTGGTGTTGGCGTTGTGCAGCAAGGCGTTTTGTTGCGACATCGACGGCGAGCCAACCGACGTGGGCGACGCGTTGGAGAAGGAAGTGGACAGCAGCGTTCCGCTGGACGGCATCGGTAGTCCGGATCCTTTGCCTTTGGGGTCCTCATGCCATGTGGGGCCCTTCGAAATGCGCTGTTGTTGAGGCACACTATTCGGATGCGAAGGATGAGCAGGGTTCGACTGGCTGTCTGAAGGGTTTTTCTTTGTGGCAAAGAGCGACTTCAGGGAGAGTCGCTTACCACTTCCGAAGGTGGGGGACTCGACGCTTGACCCCTCCGTTGTTGTCGTCGCCAGTACAAACACATCAGGAGAGGAGCGGACGGGAGCCAGCGGCGGGGCCGGAGTGTTGCTACAGAGAGTATTCGGACCGTCGTGCGCACTGCTGCTGCTCTCTGCCACTTGTGTGTCTTGCCGGTGCAGTTTTCGGGCGGGTGGGGTCTCCCCCACTACCCGACTAGTCTTTTCACCTCGAACCACTGGACAGCTTTGAGTGCGAGACTGGTGAGACGAAACGGTCGTCTCCACAGGCTTCACTTCCTCCTCATTGGACAGCCGGGCAGGTGAAGGCTTGTCCGCTACAGGAGAGAAAGACCGCGTACCCTCAGCCGTCGCGACGGAGGGTGAGCTGGCAGAGTTCGGTACATCTCGCTCTAAGTGGTGCTCAGGTGGTGGCCGACGTCGTCGCCACCGCCGTTGCCGCTCGAGCTCCTGGTCCGCTTCTGCGCGTTGCTGCAGCTCATCGAGACGATCCGCCGCCGCCTGAGCAGCGCTGTCAAGAGGCGCCACCTCCTCTCCCGTCGCCACAGCCGCCAGTCGATGCGCGGCCCAGTCGCCTTCTCCGCCGCCCTTCACCTCACGAAGCCCGCGCTCCTCCGCCCGCTGCGGCTGCAACGTGGGCGGGGAGTGGCGCAGTCGGGAACTCGGCTCGCCGTGAAAGCGTTGTTCCGCCGGCCGGCGTCGTTCCGCCAAGTCCGCCGCCGTCTCCTCGGCTCCTCTCGCGAGGAGGCGCTGCAAACCCTCCGAGAAGTCCAGCTCGTCGTCGAGGAAGACCCCATCCGTGTCCTTACGATGCTGTGTAGGGGCTCCACCTCCGCTCCGCAGCCAGCCGCCACCTGCCGTAGGAAACGGGTGCGGGTGGTAAGAGGGGTACACCGTCTGCAGCACCTCCGCGGGCCGCATCAGCGGATTTTCTGCCTCGCGTATGGTTTCCTGCAGCATGGCGTAGTCGTGGTCCTCCATCGCGTCGCGAATCAGCACGTTGGTGAGCGCCTTCTGGTGTGATGGGGCCGTGTGATCCGCCAGCGCATCCGAAGCTGTCGTGTGCTCCTCGTTTCCCTCGTCGCCAGATGGTGGTGGAGCCCATGGCGGTAATGGGTTTCCATCGAATGGCTCCAGATTGAATTCCACTCCAGCAGTAGCGGAACGCGGCCTTCGAGTTCCTTCATGTTCTGGAATAGTAGAAGAGGATGGTGTGCAGGGGTTGGATGTATCCATTTTACCTTTTCCTTAAATTAAAAAACTAAAACCAGAATAACACCTCCAACACCGGCGAACAGCTGGCCTGCTTCTACTGATGACCTACGGCTGGTGGCTTTCTGTAAGTCAACAATCGCCACACTCTTCGTCTCTTGATGTCGATCTCTCGGTCGTCACCAAATTGCGTTAGGATTAAAGGAAAGAATAATGCACACGGATACACACGAAAGAGTGCGACGTGAAGTGCTGCACCTTCCTTATGTATGCGTCTGTCTTTCTCTTTTCTTTGGCTATTTGTAAATATTCACTCCGTTCTAAAAGTGATAATAAAAACGTGTGTCTCCTGGTTTCGGTGCACTCCAGCCTGTGTCAGGGATGAAGGTTCACTGCACGTTAAATAATCGATTAATTTCCTCCTACGGATCGATGTTTCCTCCTATTTGTTGTTGTTTCTTTTTTTTTCCTGTTGTTTAGTCTTCTAATCAATAGCAGTACCGATGCACTTAAATTGTCCGTAGCAAAGAGAGAGAGAAAAAGCGACAAGATCGTTCCTCTCCACTAGCCCTACTCGACGGATTCGATTGACTTCTGAATGGAAGGGAAGACAGAGAAAGTGCAAAAATTGTGAATACACTTCTCCTCCCGTTTCTGCGAAGTGCAGTGTTCACACCAATACACACAAACCCTTCTCGCTGCAATAAAAGAGTAGATGGATGCCTGAACCACCCCTCCTATCGCTCTCAAGCACTGAAAGAATGAATTAGGTATATGGAAGTGAGCCACGTGGTAGCAACCTTTTTAAAGGTTGAGGTGTATGTATGATCAAACGAACTTGGAATGACGAGGTGCACAGAAAAAAAGCGGCAGAAATAATAATAATTACAAAGAAAATGGAGAAATATATCGGTCTACGTGAGAGATGGAAGAATTTGCCAAACACTCATCGATCAATCTTTTCCATGTATTATTCTTATTTTAATCACTCTGCTCTGTATCTCTTTTGTTCTTGTTTAATAGCTTTTACTCAATAGATATTCACTGATTTTCTCCTTGTTGTTGAAGTATAAATTAAGCTCATTACACCTTCTTCACCCTCTTCTCTCTCACTCTATGTTTTTGGGCTCTTTATCATTATTGATCTTTTAGAGTTTCGTCGTCGTTCTTCTCGGGATGCAGGTGAACACCGTGACCTCCAAACAGTGCCGCGGAGCCCATTCCCGTGCACTCCCCACCCCTCCGAATGTCAAACGTCATTGCGAGATCCACCGTGGCGTCCATCCCTTTCGCGGCGGCAGCTTCAGCGGGGTCGGCTGAAGGCGCTAGTGGGTGAGGCAAATTCGGTTCGCCCACGCCACGTCCTTCCAAGAGAGCGTTGTACATGTCCTCCTCCTCCTTGTTGAACCCTGTCCGGTGCTGAAGAAGCGCCATCTCCACCACCCGCCCCTCCGTGCGGTCTTCATCGCCGGTCGGCCACCAGCTGTACTCCCCTCCCTCCTCACCACCACACGAAGAGTCCTCCGCGAGGTATCGGAGGTGCTTCCGAGCGTCCCGAACCTGAAAGTACGCCGCCTCCAGGTCTCCCAGCTCGTGCAGCAGCCGCCGAGCGAAACGGACTTCCTCCTCTTGCGGGACTTGCAATTCTACGGTGGTCGAGGGGCCCTTGCTCTGCCTCGACTGGTCCGAGAGCACCGCGGTCATGGACTCCCGAACCAGGGGCAGCAGGGCGGGAAGCAGTGACTTGTCCCAGGTCGAGAGCGGTGCGAGTGCCTCGGCACTCCAGCCCGAGAAGCTGGTGCCCGCAGCCGCCATCTCCTTGGAGACCGTCTCGAAAGGAATACGTCGAGCCTCAATCACTAACGTCATGCGAAGCACAGCGAATGAGGAGTAGAACTTGACTTGGTGCCGCGGGGATGGGCTGTGCAACTACAATGAAAGTCTGTGCTGAAATTTACTTTTGTACTTACGAAAACAACAAGAAACACAGACGAAAACGAGAAATTAAACAATGCGGTGGATCGAGTTGAGCTCCAGGTGGGCTAGAGAGAAGTTCATCCTCTCGTTCTTGACACAGACCAGTTCTCATTTTATTTCGTTTTCTTTCTATCCACGCTGGACGGAAAAACATTCTTCTATGTAGCCAAAAGCATTCTATTAAATATATATATATATAATTCATATGGCTTCACGGGTTCTAGGAGGGCCGTCGAGCCTCCTCAAGTGCTTTTCGAAGTTGTCGAACCTCCTCACGCAGTTGTTGGTTCTCCGCGTGCTTCTCTTGCAGCAACGCTGTGGTGCGGCCCAAGTCCTCGACGCTCTCGTTGAACTGCTCCGTCACCTTGAGACATTGCTGGTAGAGCATCTGAATCAAGTTTTCATAGTACTTGGACTTCTTGGTACTGCTGTTCGAGCCGGCGGTCACGGGCATTGATGACAACCTTCCTTCCGCTAATGTATCGCTCTCTGCCTTCTCGTATCGGACAGGGGAGTGCTCGAGTCGACGAAGCTCGTCATCGTCTGGGTGGTACCCCGGCTCCCTAGGGTGGTCCTCCGCAATGGAGATCAGCGGTACCGGAGTGGGATCTGGGGAGCGCAGGGGATCTCGACGCAGAGGAGAAGGCGTTGGTGGCGGTGACACCATCAAAGCCGGCGAGGGAGACCGTTGAGGGAGCGCTCTCTCACTACTTAGCGGGCCACTCACCCGAAGACCGGAAGCCCCGCCGCCTGTATACAGTCTGGGAGTCGAGTGGGCCCACCCAGGAGGAGCTCCAGCAGACGCCGAAGTCGTGGAGGGCAGTGCGGCAGTGACAGTGGTCGCCTGCGTGCCTAGTCGCAATGAAATGACAGACTCGGAGAAGTCTTGTGCCTCACTGCTACAGCAGATCATCAAGACGACGTGGCTGGTATGACCCTCTTGACGGCGTTGGCTGTTATACACAAAAAAAGGCTCCAGAATGGCGGTCAATGGGTTCTCCTTAAAGGGAATGAATCCTTGGACTCGCCTCAGCATTCGCGCTTCTTGTTTCTCCACGTCCAACTCCTCCTGCTGTTGTTGTTGTTGTTGCTGACGGGAGAGTCGAGCCCACGCCTGAACCACACGGCGGAGGACAAGCAGCGATGTGTTGATGTGCTGAGTCTCGCGAAGACTACCGCTGCCGGAGCGTGGAACTCGGCGCTTCTCGCCTGCGGCACTGGACTGCGGACTGGGACGTCTCGCAGCCCCCACACTTGTGGCGGCAGGGCTCCATCTGGTTGTGGCGCTACGAGCACGCCGTGCATTTCCAGTCCGACTACTGCTCCTCCGCCACTCCCTTTCCTCGGAGAAAAAGCTGGGGGTGGTGTACCGCTCTGGTGTGGCCTCCTCATCTGCACCCGGATGAGAAGCTCCGCGGTGAACCGCATACGCAGTGCGGGCTCGAGCGCAGCGGTGTGGGGTGGTCGTGTCTCTCTCCGCAGCAGTCACTGGGCGGGAAGGACCCCTCATCGCGACGTCCACGGCAGCAGCAGCGTGGTGCTTCTCCGATCCTGCGAGGTCGACAAATAGCGCTTCTCGGCCCACCTCCGGCACCGAAAAGTGCCCCGTCGACCCGGAGGGCCGCATGAAAACTTCCTGCAGGCGGAGGAGAAGATGCGTGCGAGAGGAGCCGCTTGGGTTGACAGGGGTGGGCCGGGAGACGCGATAGCCGAGTAACACGTAGTGCAGCACACACCAGCACGTCTCCGCGGAGGTGAAGAGCAGACCCTTGAGCCGCTGCCATAGGTGAGGGGAAGCCATGGTAGGTTTGTAATGGGAGGGCTGGTAAAAAGCAGTGCAGCGCAGGAGGTAGTCCTCCACCTCGCCTCGCTGGGAGGCGGGCGTCCCCCAGTAGCTTTCCTTTCGCTCCCGCGCCTTCTGCTGACGAACGTCCTCTGCCGCCACCACCGCCGTCAAGCCCTCCTGCAGCTCCAGCAGCGAGGCCACCACCGGCGGCAGCCTCCCCGTGTCCGACCAGCCGATCCCACAGGCATTCGTAGTGAGAAAGGCAGTGGTGCCGCGTTGCTTGGTGTTGCACAGCGCAACTTTGGCCCATGCCTCGTACCGCAGTGCAGCCTCCTCCATCAGCCGCAGCACTCGTTGGCCGGTCGGGTGGAGCACCGCCGCTGTCTCCGGGTCCGCCGCGACTGGACCCGCCCCCAGTATGCCAGCGCACCGCTTCGTCTCCTCCTGCAACGCCAGGCTAATAAGATCCACCACACCATCCAGCCCGTGCTCCGCACAAGAAAGCACCACACACTGACGCCGGTGAAGGGGTGGCGGCGTGGGCGAGGACTGGAACAGGTCGAGGAGGTATCTCGGGACGATGCCGCTGTGAGGAGATCGCATCTGCTCACTCCACCATTTCTCGTACACCAAGGCCAGACCGCTCGCCTGCCCCACACACAACGAAGCGGAGGGGTGTGGCTCTCCCTGACGGTACAGCTGGCAACGCTGCGCCAGACTGCAATGTTGCAATGCCTGAGAGTGGACGAGGCCGGTGAGACTACTACCGGTCGCATGGGTGTACGGGGTGCTAAACTCCTCCATTGACACGGACGATGGCTCTTCCAAGTCCGCCCTTGTGGTGCTCCTTGAGGTGATCCAATGCTCGATGGGGCCAAACAGTGTGTAGGTCTTACCGGTACCGGTAGCCCCGTAACAGAGATACACCAGCGGGGACATCGGGCCCGTACGACTGCTCCCCTTCGGAATCTCTGCACTAGCCGCCTCCTCACCGTTGAGTAGATTACGACGGAGGAAGTTGCCACACGTTCTGGCGTACACCTCTTCCTGTGAGTTCAATGGCAAGCGGGATGCCGTGCTCGGCCTTCCCGCGTGTCCTAGCTTTAGGCTGCTGCTGCTCACATTTGTCTTGTGGGGTGTTGGAGAACTCGCTTCTTCTCCAGTACCCCATTGGGGGTGTTTGACACTCGGCAAGGCCGAAGCTGAGCGGGATGGAGAAACTCTGCTAGTGGTGCTGTACAACGCACCACCACCATCATCTCCCAATACCGCACTCTCTCGCGCCGGCTCGGGAAAAGGTGTAAAGAATATTCCGTCACACTCGAAAGAGGCGGCACGCCACAGGACGCCGTCCACCAAGTCCACGCGCGTGAGTCCAGAGTGCGGTCGAGCAGGGCTCTGACTGCGACCAGAGTGCCGAGACGGCGAAGGAGTATCAGAAGAAGAGTGTGGCGAATAGCGCACTTGAATATGCAGTGCGCCAGTGGGGGTAAGTCCATTCTCTGTCCGGAGGTCCTCCTCCTCGTGATTGAGACCGTGAGGACCATTTAAAGGGAAAGAGCCGGAAACAACAGGAGGATAAGAAAGAGGAGGGGCGAACCGAGCGTACACTCGCATAAAGAAGAAAGGGTGAAAAGGTACGAGTAGATAGAAATCAATGGCAATGGGTTATAGCGGATAACCAAGATGGATCAACGCACCAGTGTTGTACCTTCAAATTTATTCCCCCTCCCCCCTTTACGACTACGATGCGGTATTGATTTATAATTATTTTTCACTTCCGGCAATAGCAGAAAAAGAGAAACGAATTTTTTATTTAAAAAAAAGTGAAAAAATAACAAACAGTACAAGCAAGGAAGCGTTACTTCGCCGTGGGGATTCACTGCACGCACACATATTTTTTTTGGTTCTATAAAGGAGTACAAACTAAATATTAGCCGTTCTTGGCGGCACAGAAGAAAAAAGTAATCGCAATCACCTATTAGTTAGTAATTAGCAGTCCCTACAATCGTTGCAACATCCGACGAGGTCCCACGAAGAATGTTTCGTTGTTTCTCCATGTCCACTGATGAGGTACTGATGGGGTACATTTCAGAGAAGCGCATTGCATTCGCTGCTCTTTCATTGCTACAGCACAGACAAAAAAAAAAATTTGCTTTGAAACAAACCAAAAAAGGGGAGTAACAACAGGAAGTGCACAGCACACTCTTCCTTCTTCCCATACTCAAAAAGTTCAATGCAATTCTAGCAAAACCCAGAGAAAAATCATTCACCAGCTGTTCAGATAATTCGAGACCGACTACAATCCTCTCTCTTTCTCTCTCTCTCTCTCTCTCTCTCTGCACGTAAAAACTCTATTATTATTTTTTTTTGTTTTAATCGTCTTTTTTTTTCTTCTCTTCCGGCGCTACTTTCTCAGCGACTCTTCACATATGCACACACACACTCTCTCTCTCTCTTTCCCTGACTCGCTGTAAGCTTCTCAACGTGTGTGCATGTAATGTCGTCTCTCTTTCTCTGTTTTGCTTTGCACTCTTCACGGAACGGCACCGTAATGTGCTCCACAGCCTCTGGTGGTGCCGTTCATCCTGAGGCTCACGCCTTCCACCGCCTCTGTGTCTGCGACATCCTCTCCGAGCAGCAGCGGCGGTGGCGGGAGATCGGGCTCTTCGGCCTCCTCCCTACTCGCGTCCTCCCCCTCATGCTGTAGTAGCGGACACTCGTCGGTCAGAGCAGGAAGGGGACCAATCAAGTACGGTGCGGTACAAGGCTTTCTGGTCGTGTAGTGGTATGGCACCAGCTCATCCAGCTCATCCTCGTCGGGCGGGTCCGAAGGGATCAGCAGCACGCCCCAGACAGCGGATAAGACACCTAAAAAGGAAAGCAGCCGGCACGTCCACGCAAAGCCGATCAGCACCAGCGTGCGGCCCACTCCTGAGGCACCAAGCACGTGGCCAATGTCCTCCAAGGTACGCATGATACCAAAGAAGGGAGCGCTGTCTTCGGCGGGGGCGCGATCCGCCACAAGAGTCATGATGAGGCCGCAGCCCAGACTGTCGGCGAGTCCGAATAACCCGGAGCCGACAAACAGAAGCAGCTTCGTGCTAGCGAAGGGAAGCAGAGAAAAAATGAGGGCGAACCCCAGCGTTACGGGCACCATCGCCCACTGCCGTCCCAGCCGATCAATGACGAGGCCGCCGAGCGGGAACAGTATGGCATCGACGGAGAAGCCAAACGAGATGAGGAAGGTGAGATCAGCGTCACTCAAGGAGGCTTGCATCCCAGCGAAGGTAATCATCAGCTTTCGGTTTGCTCGGAGGGCGGTGAAAAAGATGACGTACATGCCCAGACACACAATGGTACGAAAGTTCTGCCTTAACGAGTTCATTACCCCACTCAACCCTCCGCTGGTGGGGCTGCAATGTGGGCGAGGGGACTGCCAGGACGAGGTCGGAGACGTGAAAGGGGGGTGCAGGAGGTCGATACAGCCCACACAATCGTGAGACAAGTCCACCAGAGACGATTTCTCGCCGGAGAAGCTCAGTTCTGTCCGAGTGCGGAAGCTGTTGGGAGAGAAGAGCGTGATGTTCGTCGCCGAAGGCCAGAAGCCCAAAAGCAAGCACAGCGAGGCCGTGAAGGTGGAGGCAATGGAGATGTACATGGCATTGCGCGCCTCACCAGTGTAGTGAATAACGACTCCGCCAAAGGTAGGGCCGAGGACGTGAGCCCAGCGCATTAAACCACTAATGGTAGACATGTACGTCCCGCGGTAGCGCTTCGCCACCACCTTGGCAACGAATACGTGCCGTGCTAAGAAGAAACACCCCATCGAAGACCCGCTGAGACCACAGAAGACTAAGAGAGACATCGGTGTTGTGGAGGTGAGCCCAATCACCGCCGCACAGACGTTGAGCAAGACGCTGGCGATCATGACGCGCCGCAGCCCGAGGAACTCAATCAAAAACCCGCATGGAATATCTATCACGGCTCGGCTTAGCGCCACCAGCGCGACGAGCTGCGCAATGTAGTTGTTCGACAGCTGATACCGCCGTCCCAGCAAGCTGATCAGCGGCATCTCTAAACTCGCGGCAACACTAACAAGAAAATTAGGAATATGTACATCTAACGTATGTGCGGTGAGCACCTGCAGCACGGACACCTCCCGTGGTGAGGGGCTCTTCAGCGGGCCCTCCGAGTCCGATATCTTTCCCATTAATGAAGTGAGTAAGAAAAAAGAAAAATGCAGAAGCGAGCCTGCCTACCAAAAAAAAAAAATTCTTTCGTTATTTGTCTCCTTTCGATTGAGAAATCCCGCGGAGGCACTCTGCAGACTATTGGAATCAAGATGGACGCGATGATAAAGACAAGAGCGTTCCCCACTGAGCGGAAACAGGTTTAGGAAAGGGAAGACGGACAGAAAGAATCGAAACCGTAATTCCGAGCTACAACAATAACAACGACGAAAATACAAAAAACAAAAAGGACAGTCGCAGCGGGAGCCAAAACTGACTTCGCAGAGCACAGTAAAATAATACTTTTGATTTCACGGATGCAGGAGTTGAAATAGAAAAATAATAGATATGAGAGAATATACTTTGAAATATATCTACTGAAGTGAAAATGATCAGTTGTGCCAATGGATTGAATTAAAATATGTTAGCAATCAAATATTGTTGTTGTTGTTTTCTTGCTAACAATTTTGTTGGATTTTTTTTAGAAGTTGATGGAATAATGGAGTGCTAACTCAAAAAAAGTGCTGATTTGATCTTAATATTTGATATTAAAATTTATTATTATTATTATTATTATTATTTTGGAGTCCTGGAGCTTCGCCTTCTGAAGATCGGTTAAAGCTACTTCAGCACGCAGAAGCACTAATATTTTGGGTAACAGTAAACGGTGAAAAAAGTAATGTTATATTTTCTTATAAAAAAAAAAAAGAAAGGAGAGTGTGAAAAGTGTCGCTCCTTCAAGGAAGAAAAAGGGAAGACTTGAGCCAATGTTGTCAGGCTCGAATAAATTGTAGAATGCTGTGAGTTGAGAACTTCCCTTAGAAAAACAAGAGCAACAGCAACACACGTGTGCTCTTGATATCGATCAAGCCCTAATATCTTTAGACGTAGTATAGCGTGGTCTTTCTTTAACTTTGATGACTTTATCCTTTGAAAAAAAAAAAAGAAAAAGAGAGAGCGGTTATCAATAGAAAGAAAGATCACCAGAAGGAATTCACTACACATCACGAGTCATCCATTCAAAAAAGCATTTTTCCTTTCAGTTGTGGCGGTGTTTCATTCTGTAATTATGAGACTAGCGATGCGAGGAGCTGCAGCCGCTACACCCACACGCCATGCAGACCCCGAAGTGTTTCTGCCGCCGCTGGCTCGCCGGCACGCGGCACAGACACGTGCTGCTGCTATTCGTGTCAGAGGCTTCCTTCCGCTGCAGTTCCTTGTCCGGAAGAGCGAGCTTGGAGACGAGGGTGGAGGCCACACGGGCTGTTCCCGGGACACCGCAGGCCGTGCAGCACAGTTTCTCATACCCCGGAAGTCTCCACCGCTTGGCGAGTCCGCTGTCGATCAGCTGCATCTCGCAGCAGTAGTCGAACACCTCCCGGCTGATCAGCTTCTCACAATAAAAGGCGTTGGACACGTAGCGCGTTCGTTGGCGGTTAATCTGCGCCATACGCCACAACGGCGGGACCTTCGACTCTTGAAACGCATCGCCAGCCTCGTCCTTCTCCTCGGATGGCGCTGGACCCTCTTCTTCGGGCTCTTCCCGCGATCGCTTGGCGCCTTCCACAGTTCTGCTCGTCTCCGCCAGCCCTCGACGGGCGTTGGTGGTGTCGGGGAGAATGCCGGCCGACGGGGTCTGCACCGCCTCCTGCATCGCCTCCTCCCACTCATCCAGGCGCGCTTGAATCGCTTCAAAGCCCGGCGGCGGCTTGGGCATCCCTGGGCGAAGACACGGCATTCGATACGACGGTCGTGGTACACAAGAACAATATTTCGCTGAGAGAATGAATGGACCACCACAAGGAGGAGAGAAAAAGTATGGACAGAAATTACAACGCGAAGGTGATTCCTTCCTTCACTGGTGCGAATATGAGATTTTATTATTATTGTATCTTATGGCGAGTGAGAAACAGAGAATAAAAGAATGAAACACCGAAGCAGAGAAAGCAAGAAAAAAAGCGGAAGGAAGTTAGAAACAACGACGAATCCAAAACAAAATGGCGATGAGAAGCTTCTCCTGTAAGCTGTGTTTTTTTTTTCTAGTAAATGTAAACGAAAGTCGAGGACAGAGGGTGAGCGACTAACCCTTCACATCATCTCTTTTTTTTAATCGTGGGTAGACCCCACCACTCCATCTCCTCCGGAACGCACTCGTCGAGCCAACAGAGAAGGGTAGTACCCGGAGTCCTTATCCAGTACCGTTCACTGCAAACATTACACTCGTCGCAGTGAAAGACTGTACGACATCTCCACCCGCAGCGAGGGCTAGCAGCTCCAGAAACTGGGCCGCATTCACCGGCCGCAGCCCACCGACCATGGTTTCATTGAATGCCTGCCGCACCTCCAGCACCGTCGCTGTCGTCTTTCCTGCCGCCAAGAACTCCCGTCGAAGCAGTACCTCGAGCCGCTGCAGGTTTCCCTCTACCGAGTTCTTGTTGGGGTCCGGCGCGTGAAACATATCGAGGCTGATGAGCCCCGTCTTGGGGTCCGTCGCGGCATCCTTCAGCGCATTCCGCATCAGCTGCTTCGCCTCCCTCACGTCCTCCACGCTCACAACGGAGCTGTACCGCATCTTGGCCCTCGCCTCTGCTAAGCGAATCATCGACTCCAGCTGTCGAAGCGTGGCAGAGACGGTTCGGGTGCTCCCTCTCGCCCGCCGCAGCTCCACGTAGCTCACCGCCAGCTGCTGATGGGACTCCTTCGTGAGCTTTGGAAAGATTATCTCCCTCGCCACAGCGATGTACTCCGACAGAATGGGGGTGGGCATGTGCACATCCCCATCCACACCTTGGAGGAACACTTCACCTCCCAGTTCTAGCTGCACGGGAAGAGCCACCGCACCCCGCGAGGATCCCTCGGGCCCATCCTCCGCATTTGTCCCGGAGGTGTTGGTAGGGGAGGCGGGTCTCGCGTTGTCGTCCATGTACATGGCCAGCACATGAGCCGCCAGACGCCGGTCCTCGGAGGGGTCGTGACGATCTAAGAGAAGAAAGATGAGATCGAAACGAGACAAGAGAGTGGATTCAATCTGGAGGTTTTCCACCACATTCAGCGCTGGGTTCCACTGCGACTCCTTCGGGTTTGCCGCTGCCAGAATGGATGTGCGAGCGTTGAGTTGAGCAATGATGCCCGCCTTCGCAATGGAGAGTGTTTGCTGTTCCATCACCTCGAGCAGCACACTCCGCGTCGACTCGTTCATCTTGTCGAATTCGTCAATGCAGCAGAGTCCTTGGTCGGAGAGCACCAGCGCACCTGGTTCCAACACGAGCTCTCCTGTGTCGCTGTCCTTCACCACAAAGGCCGTCAGACCCACGCTACTGCTGCCCTTGCCAGACGTGTACACCCCCCTCGGCGCGACTTCATGCACCTGTGTCAACAGCTGCGACTTGGCCACACCAGGGTCACCGCACAGGAGTACGTTAAGCTCCGACCGGAAAGAGGCACTGTTGCTAGAGTTCCCCGTGGCTGTCGGGCCGTGAGGGTGCCGTCCGGTCTGGCCGAGAGGGAGCGTGGCGCTGCTGTCGCTCGTCGCGGAGCGGGAGAAGACAAACTTCTTTGGGGTGCCACCAAACAGCTGAGAAAGAATGCCCCGCTTGACGTCCTCGAGTCCCCAAATAGTTCGCGAAAACGAGTTGAGTAAGATTTGATAGATATCCTCGCGATGGGCGATGCGGTGGAATACGTCCAGACGAGCGGCGTCCATCGTAGTAGACGTTCCCGGAGAAGCCGAAGACGCGCCATCGACCGGCTCTCCACGAACATCTGGACGGGGAAGCGCCGGATTCAGTGCCGCGTTGGGGGACGAATTTGCTGCTGCACTTGGAAGCGCGCTTTGCCGCTGGGCTAGGTTACTGCCACTACTGTCAGCCACTCGAGAACTGCGCACCATTTCAATGTGCAGCGCGTCCATGTGAGTGGAGAAGATGCTCTTAATGATGCGTGTGTTGGCGTTAAGGCGAATAGGCATCGAGCGGTAAATGCCAGTGACGATGACCCGATCGCCGGGAATAGCCGCATCCACCAAATTGCCGTACACCACTGCCGAAATGGAGACAGGTGTCTCTCCATCTGAGACGTTCTCCGGAGACTCTTGGATCTTCACCAGCTGCTTGTCCTCAAAAATGGACAAGTTGTGCCGCAGCTTGAACGTATACGACTTACCGCATTGCACACAGCGTGTGGGCTCAAAGATACGGCCCCGATCACCGCAGGCGCTGCGCTCCATGTGCCCGCAATTCCAACACTCAAACGCGGCGATTCGAACTTCAGGGATCACCTTACTGACGCGAATCACCATACCCTTCACACTAATCAGTTTCTCAATGTGCTGGGGGCTAAGTTCTTTCAGGGCAACGGTCCCTGGCATGTGCTTCGGGGCGACCGTGAGCACCACCCCTTCAGGAACAGGAAGCGCGTAGCGACTGGCGATCAGCTCGCGGAACACTTCTTCTACCACCGCACTCATCATCTGGCAACACTCGGTGGGCTGATTCACCGTGTGAAAATACATCTGTGGTGCAAACTCCTGCAACCATGTCATGTTCAACTCCAAGGAGGAGCGCCCTTGCACATACATGCGAAGCATCTCGTTGATGTAGTAGAGGGTCTTCTGCCCCGTCGGATGCAGCGGGCCCGACATGGTGCGGCTGGTCATAAAGTGACTACTTGGGCCGTCGGCGGAAGGCCCAGCGGTGGAATTCCAGGTGGGTGAAGGGACCGACGCGCCGCCCACCCGCCCCCCCTCGTTCCCCAGTGCCTCAAACGTCTCGAGATAACGTCGGAAATCCTGCCGAAATTCCTCCTCTGAAATGTTGGTTCCCCAAATGTAGTGCAGCTCCTCATCGCGCTGCACGGGAGGAGACCCCGCTCCATCGAGAAGATTCTGTGTTTGTGTCATCGGCACCAGCGACGAGGAAAACAATCCGGAGCCGGGGCCAGACGCCTCTCCAGGCGGTTGGCTCGTCGCCTCTGATGCAAGCTGCGGTCGAAAGGGAGTGAGGTCCAGAAGAAAGCTGTCCTGCTCCATTAAATTCCAGAGTGAAAGACAAGAAGAAAAGGTGTGTCTGTGTGTGTGTGTGTGTGTGTACTGCCGTCGGAGAGAATAAAAAAAAAGAAGTCAGACATACACAGAAAAGAAAGAAACCACAAAAATGATCGTAGAAAATTTCAAATTACCTGCAATGGAGTCTATTATTGTGAATTATTTTTTATATTGGAGTTGGTGTGACAGAATCACTCATATCTTGTTTTGCCAGTCGGAAAAACTTTGTTTGCTTCCTTTTCATCCAAATTAGAAATATTTCTGCCAGTTGAACCCTCCCTCTCTTTCGTTCCTTCTCGTCTATAACCAATAAAGTTCAACATTTTATTATGTACTTTATCTTTTTTAAATTCTTATTCTGTTTGTTTCCGTTCCGCACCACATTTCATACGTTTTTCTCTGTTGTTCTTCTTGGGCGATGGATAGTAATTTTAAAATGCAACAATGGTCATAGTGTTTCTCCTATCCATTATTACGACGAGAAGGAAAAAAAGATGGAATAGAGAAGAATTCTGTGGGGATTCATCTACTTCATCATCTATGTGAGGAGGTGGTCTTCAGCTTCTCCAGCTTGGCCCTGTACTCCTCCTGCTGCGTGTACAGCTGCTTTAACTCATCTGGATACACCCACGCGTTACCGCCGTGATTTCGGTAAAAAATCTCATAGTCCTGGTCTTTGATCGGCACGTAGAACCATTCCAGCGGTACAAGATGCATGTGGGGCAGTTCTGGGAAGTCCCGTGCTAAATTGGGCATTCCGGGCACTGGCAGCGGCTTCATCTGGTCTGACTTGCTGCAGTAGCACGTACGGTTGAGAATAGGACCAGGATCGTCTAGAAAGGCGGCGCTGTGCAGCCAAAGACGGCTAATGTACACCTGATTCGGCTGATGAGAAGTCAGTGTGGCGGGCAGTTGGCCTGGCACCAAACACGGCTGCTTCCCCTCCACCTGAAGCGTGTACCGTGCGAGGGACTGAATACGCTTCTGAGTGGTATCCCTGTGAGCCCTCAGGGATTGTTGCCGGTACATTAAAATGTATTCCTCCGAGTTCGTCACCTCCTCCTCCTTCACCGGAAAGATGTCCTCATCATTCAGCAGCACCCAGTCCTCCGACGAAGAGGTGGCCTTCTTGGCGAACGCCGTATAGTGCCCTCCACCCAACGAGCCGTGGTGGTTCACCACACCTACCAGCGAGTATGTCGACACGGGGTGCAGCTGCCGGCTGTTGCTAGGATTAAAGCTGCCGTCGTTGTTGTGGCTACTGGTATAAGAAAGCGTGCGGCGGTGGTGTTCCTTGTCTGCCGAAGTACTGCTTTGCTGCTCTCGCAACTCGTCCATGGTGGAGCGGTACGTGCTGCGCAGCCTAGGGTGAAGAAACTCGGAAAGATCTAAAACAGGGGCACCCTCCAGTAGCTGCGGTAAAATGCTCTCTTTTTCCTGCGCTGGCTTCCAGCTGCCAGGAAAGACGACCAAGTCCGTCTTTTTGCTGTGGAAGAGCGTGCCGCTTTCAAACCGTTTCATGTGAATCAGCAGCGTTTCGGGGAGATGCGCCAGATATTCCGTCTTTGTTGCCTCCGCACTGCAGCCGCACGACTCGCACTTGTACAAGTTCTGACCCTTAAAATGGATAGGGAGGAAATGATGGTACAAGCACTCCTGCAGTGTCCGGTGCTCTTCAATCTGCTTACTGAAGATCTTATCCTTAATGGCGATAAAGACATTTGAGATGGAACTGCCAAAAAAGCTCTTTTTCTTGACGGACTGATGACTTTGATGGCCCGCCCCCGTGGAGGCCTTGTGGGTACTGGTAGACAACTCCTGGAGCTCTTCCGCCTCGTGTGCTTCAAACGCACGCATCCGCTGAGGCGTGGTGTGCGGCCTTAACATCGAGCGCTGCCAAAAGTTGTCCTCATCGGCGTTGGCCGCGCTGGTGAAGGACTGCTGGCGATGTTGTTTGTAGTCTATCCGACCGGCCCCGTAGTGCTTCCAGCTTCCCGTCTTAACCCGCTCTTCCGTGGTGGGAATATCGACGAGGAGGAGCTGGAAGTTGTGCACACTGCGTGAAGTCGCCGTGCACTTGTGACATGTGGTCTCGGACACAGTGTAGCCTGTGAAGGCATTCGTGACTTCGTTAAAGATCAACTTTGGGGGTACAAAGACGCTGTTTAAGTTTACCTTGATCGGAGTGCCTTTAGATTCGTGAGGCTTCTTCGTGACAGCCCTCACGCGAGCGAGTTCCTCCAGACCGGCGTTATCCTCATTGATGGCTCGCATAAAGGCGAACAGCGCAGACCAATGGTGACTTTCACAAAGATCTCTGTAGCTCTGCAGGAGAGATTGGGAGGCCTTGGCATGGCTCCGCACCCCTGTTTGTAGAGAGGAGGTGGAGCGAACGCGTGGGTACAAGTGATTGTCGTTCCCGTTGGTGGACGTTGAACTGAAGGTGGACGCGTGCAAAGGCTCCGGCTCCTCGTTCATCAAGATGTGAAACTCCTCTAAACTCGAGATCGGTGGCTTCATCTTTTCTTGATCGTTCTCGAAGGAGGCGGTGAGGGTGTCGAGGTCAGCACACACACGCCCTTCATCCTCCAGTGTACCGAGCACAGTGCACATCATCTCGGCACAGTCCTGCTGCGCGCGACCCTCAAAAGTCGGGTTCACGATGCCAAGGCTGTTCAGCGCCTCCTCCGTCGAGATGGCGTGCCCGTCGGGCGGGACGCGGTACGCCATCTCGAAGAGCAAGCGGGCCAGCGACTCGTACAACTGCTCCGACGCCGTGGCACCACGCGGTTGCCGTCTCCGGTCGATAGTTTGGAGCACTCGGCGCGACCGGGTGAAAGGGGTGTTGTGCATCCCGTAGACAAAGGCAGGGCAGTTGGCGAGCAGCTGCATGCAGCTGTTGAAGTAGCACGAATTGCCTTGATTCAGCAGCGGGCAGCGAATAATTGGCTCGAGATTGTGCGCCGCCTGGTACTCTGTCTTGGTGATGAGCTGCAGCTGCCCGGTGACACTGGAAGATCTTGGGGAGGAGTGAACCACCGCACCGGTGGAATCCATCAAAATACTTCGAGCTGGAGGGGAAGACGCGGGCGGCTTCTCCACCGCTGGACCAGCGTCGGCACTGTACGATGCCACCATATTCCTTGCAATAGCTAGGGTGGGATCCTCTAGAGTCGGGATGTTGGGGGTACTGCTCACCGACTGCATCATCAGTTCATCGGAGTGCGTTGGGGCAGGCGGGTACCGGGTAGGGATAAAGAGGATTGGACTCATGCCTTTTCCCAACGGAGAAGCGCCTTGGCGGCTGGCGGACCGACTCAGTATCTTGGGTGGGGATGCAATATCCGTTTTTTTCGTCAAGGGGGTGATAGTGTGCGGTGCAGGTGGTGAGGACTGGCTCTCCATCAAGGTGGAGTGACTCGATGTTTGTCCACTAGAGGAGGAGGATAAAGGTTCGATCTTCCGCGTCGTGCGCTTTTTCGATTTGTGTTTCGACGGACTCATGCTCACAAAACTATTATATATAGTGCTGCAACTAGGTAGGCAAAGCCCGTATGATATCTCGTGCTATTTGTAAGTCGACTTCTTTTTTCCAAATGGCCTCGATAAGTTGCAGAATAATAATAAACTCTACCTCCGTTAAGAACTGAAGTTCAAATGATGTATTAATAATAATAATTGCCTTTCCACTTTTTTTCCTTTGGATGCTTCTACCACTCTCTCAAAACTTCTTCGATCCGAGCGCTACAGGGGTCGTCGATCAGAGGTTTCTGTGATCGCAAGCCCTGTAGCAGAATTGGTGGCACTACTGCCTGATGACGTTTTGCTGTTGATGCGTATTTAAAAACAATATAAAAAATAGCTTCGTTTTTACTGCAGTCCACTAATACACTTCTTATATACAAGTAAAGTGTAGCGTGCTCCGCTGATATGTCGATCACGTATATCCTTACTTGATAGATCAAATCAATTAAGAAAATAAATCAACTTCTGGATTATTATTTTTTTTTTTTTTTGCAACGCCACGCGCCAACACACTCACTCTAAAAAAAAAGAAAGTGTAGATGTTATCAAGTGTGTGTGTGGAGGAGGGGGGGGGGGAGTTAAAGTTTAAAAGAAGGAGCACAAGTAAGAAGATACCGAAATAAAAGGAAAATTGAACCGTTGATAGAACGTAAATCTAATATTCAATGTATTAACTCAAGATTTGAGATGTCCTTCTTGATCTTTAATTCTAAAAAAAGTAGTGAGCGGTTAGCAGACAGTGGAACGAATCACCTCCGTAGCTCGCTTGAAAAGAAACGAAAAGAAATGAAACGCCGGATCACCCTTGAATAAAGCAGTGAGACACTGCTACGAACTTTCCACCAAATAAAATGAAAATAAATTAAAAAAAGAAAAACAGAAAAACTATCAAAAGGGTGGCAATTAATAATAGTTTGTATAAAAAGCTGGTTCAATAATACGTAATTTTGTTGTTTTGTCTTCCTAGCACCACTTTAATAATCTAAATCCGATTATGGGGTATATTTACTAAGGAGCTCTGTCCCAATTGCTTCAAAAAATATTCTTCTTGTCACGACCCACCGTTCAGAAAACCTTTTCAAGCACCGTTTCTGTCGATCTTTTCTCTCTAGGGTTAGGATACTCTTCAGGTACCCAAATATCTTATTAGATTCTTCTTCTCCCCTCTCTTTTCTTCTCCAGTACGACCGAAGCAAACCACAACACTGTCAAATGGCGCACCGTCACAATACGGAGTGACGATACGAAAGTCGTGAAAGTGGTGTTCCACGCACCTTCACAGACTTCAAACCAAGGATTTGGACTACGAATTGATCTTCTATTGCTCTTGTTCTAGGATTTCGTTCACCTGGAAGAAAAAAGCTATAAATTTTAAAAAAAAACTACTACTAATACTTACTTGTGAAGAGGGGTATTTGTCATTCAATACACTAATACTAGGAAATGGAGAATGGGACGGAAAAGAAAAAAAGAGGAAACCGGGCTACACTTCAGCCGAGCTATACGGAGCGAACTCTTTCACACCCAAGCATTTAGTAATTTATTTATTTCGCCTTTCTTCTTCGTTTCGTGGAGTCCAAAATATGGAATTTAGAAAATAAAATGAAATAACACCATCAGTCTCTATTCCTCTTTGGATTGGAAATAAAGATTAAACTCTCTTTCGTTCTCTACCCATCGAAGTAGCCAAAAGGTAGGGAAGGAGAATAAAGGAAAGCTTATAGAAGGTACTTGGCTAAATCCATATTCTTGAGCAGCTTTTCCGTGTTCTGCTTCACCACTCCAGCATCAATACGGACAGTTTGGCCTGCAAAATCTTCACATTTAAAGCTGTACGAGTCCATGACGCGCTCCAGAACGGTATTCAGTCGGCGGGCTCCGATATTCTGGCCCTGTGTGTTGGTCAAGCACGTGACTCTCGCGAGCTCCTTGATGCCGTCCTCCGTAAAGACAAGCTCCACCCCCTCAGTCTTGAGGAGCTGGAGCTGCTGCTCCAGCAGATTAAACTTGGGCTCGGTAAGAATACGCTGAAAGTCCTCCTCCGCTAGGGCCTTGAGCTCCACTCGCACAGGGAGACGCCCTTGCAGCTCCGCCAACATGTCACTGGCCTTCACCGTATGAAACGCACCAGAGCAAATGAAAAGAATGTTGTCCGTCTGGATCACGGTGCCGTCCTTAAGCGTCACGCTGCAGCCCTCCACCAGCGGCAGAAGATCTTGCTGTACTCCTGTGGAGCTAATATCAGAGTTGGGGCTGTTCGGCTCCGCTACCACCTTGTCGATTTCATCAATAAAGACAACACCTTCTTCTTCAGCGAGCAGTTGGGCGAGTGTCTTCACCTGTCTCTCGTCCGTCAGTTTCTCCAGGGCTTCCTGGGTTGCTAGCGGCACCGCCTCGCTCACCTTCTTCGTCACCTGTGTCTTGGTCTTCTTGCCTTCGCCCTCCATACCGACCAGCGCGCCGATCCACTGGATGTCCCCCTGCGTGTTTTGCAGTGAAGAGGGCAGCTTCGGCGCCGGATTCGCTGATGTGAGCTCTATGGTCACCATGTCATCCTTGAACTTGGTCTTGTAGTGCTCTCGGAAGTAGTCCAGCGTCACCTCCTCCAGTGAGGCAGCCGTCTCGTCCGCCTTCTTCTTCTTCTCCTTTGTCTTTCGGCTCTTCTTGGCCGGTGCAGCGCTGTTGGCCACATCGCCGCCTTCCGCGCCGTCCTCCTTGACCCCGTCCGTTGCAGCAGAGGCGTTTCGCAGCGATGGATCATCGAACTCCTTCATCTGCCGGCGAACTATCCAGTTACTGTACACAATGTCGACGGCCATCGCCTCGGCCTCCTCCGCGCGCTGGCTGCTGATCGCCTTCTTGGCCTTGATCTTAGCGTTGCTGTACAAATCTTCAATGATGCTCTCCACGTCCTTCCCTTTAAATCCCACTTCCGTGTACTTCGTCGCCTCTACCTTTACAAACGGTGCGTCTGTGATGCGCGCCATTCGGCGTGAGATCTCCGTTTTCCCGACTCCCGTGGGGCCGATGAGTAAAATGTTCTTTGGCATCACCTCGCGCTGCATCGCCTCGTCCGTCAACTGCTTCCGACGCCAACGATTGCGCAGAGCTATCGCCACCGCCTTCTTGCCCTCGGATTGACCGATGATATAGCTGTCCAGCACTTCTGCGATCTTTCGTGGGGAGAGCTCTTCTAGTTCACTATGACGGCCCTTGAGGAGCGTGAGATTACTCGAATCCGCCGACGGCACCGTTGCCACGGCCGCGGCTCGGAGGAGACCCTGCTGAAGCACACGACGAAACATGAAAAGAGAAACAAAAAAAATTGCACTGGTGGTGTTAGGATGTGTTTAGAGAGAGCGCCGTATCTGTTTCTCCGTCTTCAGTGATCTGTTCGGTTTCTCTTAAACAAAAAAAAAAAAGAAGAGAAAATCAACGAGTGGAACACTTTAATACTTTAATTTATTCTATTCTCTTTTCATTGAGCAAATTAAGGAGAGAGGAAAAAAAGAAGATAGCAAAAATAAGTTCGAAAAAGGGAATATTTAGAGTACAAAACGAAGGGACTGTTTGAATCCTTGCAAGGAGCCAGAGAACAGGGGTAAAGTCCAGAAACATGTGGTGTTTAGTTTGATTGTCGATAGGACATGCATTTCTTAAAATTAGGTGGTCTCCCTAGTCAAAGCTTCAGCATAGTTTCTCTTTGCTTTCGCGAGCCAAAGCACAGCCCTCCATGTATCACAGACGGAGGAAACGAAATGGCGCTTTTCATTCGACATACCTTTTTCTCTCTCTTGTTCACGGTTACCAGGTTAGAAGTCATCGCTGTGGGTAATCATGGGGCCATACCGGTTCACTATGTTGGAAAAGCCAAGCACAAATAAACTAAACATAATGGCACACGTCAGCCACGTGGGACCGGCAGGGTGATCAAATCGTATCTTTCTTCTGGCATACACACGCTTGCACCTGGCTCGGAAGGCAACATACGAATAGGTGAGTGTGGCCAGCGAGCAGAGCACGAGCAAGAGACCGAGGATTACATGAAAGCGAGCCGTCCAGAGGGGTGCCCAGGACACCAGCGTACTAGGAAGCTGCATGGAGCGGCCGAAGCGCATAATGCCGATGCCCAATAACCCAATTTGAGCGGAGAACTGGGCCCACTCCGCCATGTAACGCTCAGATGTTAGCAATGTCTTGGGATCGTACTTCTGAGGCACGCGAATACGTTTGCCAATCTGCCACGGAATGTCCCCGTACGTCACCTGTGCCGTTGCGTTCTTCCCCGATGGGGTAGTGAAACACAAAGACTCCACGCCGGTACTGGTGTAGGGATAAAGGTGAAAGTTGGTATAAGCGCGATGCCGGTGATCCACGGAGTACTGTACCACCGGAGCTTCCCGACTGCCTTCTTCTGCAAGTGCCGCAGGAGCAGTAGTGGTCACGACAGAGCCCTCCTTGGCAGCAACGACACTTGAGCTCATCATGCTCGTGTTGTCTACCTCCAGCTCACCTCCTTCGCCATCTTTGGCCGCCGCCTGTGTCAACTGTCGCACGACCTGCTGGTACACCCTCGTGTAATTACCACGAGGGAGAAATTTAGCCTCCGACGCACCGATACTCTGCGTCTGTGCCGCATTGGTACCGAAGATAAAACGATCCGCTGCACGCTCCATGCAGCCCGACGCCAAGCCTAACGTCGGATCCCATTGCTGCAGCTCTGGCTTCGTCGAAGCCCGGATGTCAATGTCGAGCTGATGCATCCAGTACGGCACCATGTGAATAAAAGAGGTGTGCCCGTACAGCGTAGCAATGCCATGAGCGTACTTACTGAATTTAGGAATGCTCTCCATGTGTCGGCAGGCCATCAGCTCTTCAATCCACGGGGCAATACGCTCATTCTCCGCACACTGTAGCTTCACCTCCACCACCGCGTATGGAAACGTAGAGGATGGCGCATCGTTGCCTTCATAACGCCAGTGATGTCCCAGCCCAAAGTCTTCCGCGTAGAAGCGAAGATCCGTGTCAATGCTAACGCGTACAGATTGATCCGCACCACGCTGAAAGGCGGCACGACCGCACTGGGTCCGCATCGCTGGCTTCAGGCTGTAAGCGTGGCACTTACTCAGAATTTCTGTCGCCAAAGATTGAAAGTTCTCCTGCTGTTTCTCGCTCGCACCATCCCGTTTCAGCTTCTCCAACGCCGGGTTCAGACTTAGTTTGGCTGCCACAAACGGATCCACCTCCTTGGCCTTGAGAGCAAAGCGCCGCTTGTTACTTCTCTCGCCACTCCAAGCCTCGTGATGTACTTTAATCTCCATAAAGACGCGGTCGGTCTCCTCCAGGTGGTTCCAGTCCTCTGCGAAGGTGTCCGAGTACCAGCGCATGCGGATAAGCGTGCTGCCCTCCACTCGCTCCAGACGTCGGTGGTAGAAGAGAAACTGCGGGTTGTCCCAGTACACAGAACTCACGGGCGAGAAGAGGGTGAAGGGCACACCACGCCGCTTACTCTCTCCGTACGTGTCGGTGAAGGTTGACAGGGGAAGATGCGGTATGATGCGGGCAATCACAAAGGGGAGGTCCTGCAAGTGCACCCAATACTTCACCGAGCGACGGTCGAACACTTGAGAGCCCACTGCTCCGTCGTTCTTCGCTTGGGTCGCAATGCGGTCCTCGCACCGCTTCACGCGGTCGTACGTGCTGGACAGTAAGTAGAAGATCTTGTCGATCGACAGTGAATTGTAGTCGTCCTCCGAGTAGATCCTCTTCCATCGCTCCCCAGTCGGACCCAGCACCGCGTAGCGGTACATTCGGCCCAGGATGTGCTCCAGCGTGTCCGTGTTCAGGTTCTTGCACTCCACAAAGCGCAGCAGCTCGTGCATCACCGAATCGGCGATGAGTTTCGCGTCCTTCGGCCTCATTGGGTGTGCCGGCGTATCCGCCGCGCCGAGAGAATGCGCGGCAAAGCTGCCCTGAATGTCTTCTTCTACGAGGTGCTGTGAGGCGTTGAAGAGCGCCTCCGCCACCATCTCCATCTCCGCCACCTTCTTTTCGCACCACTGATACACGGCCTTCTTCTGACTCGCTAAGGAGGCGAAGAGCTCGTCAGGGGTTGCGGGATTGGCCCTGCTCTCCTTCATCCGATGTAGAATCGCCTTGGTGGCCTTGTAGTCCACATACGCTCCGTTCTCCTTGTAGTCCGGATACATGGCACTGCGCCATGCTTTACTGTACGGCATTTTAAAAAGAGAGGTTGAACAAGCAGAGAAGGAATACTTAATAATACAGCCCTAATGAAGGCCGTGCAGCTGTCGTTCAATAGAAAACAGAAACGAGAATAATTTAGACACCGAAAGGGAATAAAAAAAAGGCTCGATTAAAAATATAAATGAGTAAAATATCTTGAAAGACTAATGAATATTAAGGTTAAATCAGGTCAAAGGTTAAGATATCAGGTTAAGATTCAAGATCAAAGAGCAGATGCATCCTCATTAATCAGTTAACATTGCAACGTTCTCGACTCTTGAAAGTCCAAGGAAGTTCACTTCCCTCCTCCGTATTCTCTTTTTTTTTCCTGTTTCTCACAGCTATCAATAAATAAAAATGGTAATTCACAACATTTCTTCTGTTCTTTCCTGTCGCTCGCATCAAGCGAATTGGATTCTCATGATCCATCTTGATCTCTACACTTGCTCTCTGTCATTAGATCACTCTATTATTCTTGAAACAAAGGAAACGGAGACGAATCGGGTCAGAGAGCAAAAAAAATCCACTCCTTCAGTTCTCTTTTTTAAAAAAAAAATGTACATCATGTAAAGCTGAAAGGAAGAAAACAACAATAGCAAGGATACCAATACAGGGTTCTCTAGCATTCTCTGCCAATAAGGTCTCTACCAATGCTAAGTAGGAGAAGGATTTAAAATAACAATAATAATAATAATAATATCCCTGCACATGAGTTTCGAAGGAGTTCCCCTCTGTCAGTGGTGGAGCTCCAAACAGAATAGCGTAGCGTCTTCCATTTGGACAATTTATTCTATTATTATTATTATTGTTATATGTATTTGTTTGTTTGTTTGTTTGTTTGTTTTTTTGATTCTTCCTTCTGTGGTGCAGTTGAGTAATCCGCACACTCACTCCTCCTCCTTCTCCTGTGACCACAGCTACCTCCCACGCAAACACTGTAACTTCTGACAGACTTCTAGGGTGTACGCTCGAGAATCAGGTCATCCATCCTTCTCTCCTGCGTTTTTGGTAGTTTTAGGTTTGCTTTCCTTCTTTCAAATTTTAGTTTTGTATCTACTGGATCGCACGTACGTTTGTGTATGTGTGTGTGTTTGTTTCTGGCGCTGCAAAACTCCCATCCGCACCTTTACCACGGTATAGAAGGTCACCTGGAGTTGTGCACTCTTGTCTTTTCCTTTCCAGTTGGCTCTAAGATGACCTCCTTACTCTACGGGTGGGGGGTTGAATTCAATCGGCTTGTGGTAAATGTAGCGGTATGGATCGTTGCCGACGGGAGACCACGCCTTGTAAGACTTCTCCTCCTGCTTCTTCTCCCGGATCTTGCGCTCCCGCACATCATACGGGTCCTCCTGGTACTCTGGGAACTTAGTGATGTCCTTCGTTAGCGCACCGCCCGGCACCCACGGTTTGGCGCAGATGTTGGAGGCCTCCTTCGGCTTCTCCTTCTTGGGGGGTAAGGGCTTGGTCAAACTATAGACGGTGGTGAAGCCGCGCTCCGAGTCGTCGAAGCAGCCGCCCGTGCGAACGGCAGGCTTGAACGGTGCGCCCACCTGGCTAGCAGTGGCCTCCTTCTTCTCCAGCCCCTCCTTGCGCTTGTTCCCTTCAAACGGGTCCGCCACGTACTGAATCTCACCCGACTTTGCAATTGTGAGGCCAGAGTAGCCGTACGTGCCTTTCTTAGAAGGGTTGGTGTAGAAGTTCTTCTGGCTCGACTCCTTGTCCGTACGGATGGGGGGGAACTCGGTCTCGTGCTTGTACGGCTTCGTCTCGCAGAAGGTGCCGTAGTAACTGCCCTTGCCCTCGCTCTTCTTCGATACTGCGGGGGGCTTGAAGGGGGCGGTGTTGAGGTCCTTCGTGGGGTCGCGTTTACGGAACGGCCCATGAATCGACTCCTCCTTGTACGGGTTTCCGGCAGAGACCGAGTTGAAACCACCAAAGACGGAATCCACAAGATGAGGGTTCTTCCGGGCCGTCACCGTAAACTGCTTCTTTCCGGCCATCGCGGATCGATCCTTAGGCTCTCGCTTATCGTACTCATCACCAACGGAAAGATAAACAGGACGACTAAACATGATGCGGCACAATCAATGAACCTTCACTAAAAAAATGAATGTAATGTACGTCCTCCAGTACGTATTGTACAATAGAATTAGCAACAGAAAACAATTTCCTTCTTCGTCCGGCAATTGTGAGAATAACAAAGTCGAAGAAGAAAAGAGAAAAGAAAAAGAAAGAAAAGAGAAAGAAAAATAGGAGAGAAAAAAAGCAAATTAAGTTCCATTGAAAAGGGAGGGATCACTAAATCAATCCTAAAATCAGAAAGAAAAAACAATGAGAAGCCAACGTCCAATTCTATACCCCAATCCCATGCTTCTATAATGTATTTGTTTCCAAAGGAACTGATGCGCGATATGTAAAAACGAGAGGACGAGCGAGAGTTCGTTGTCTCGGGCTACGTTTGGCTTCTGCGCTCCACCTTCCAGATTTGAGGAAGCAGCGGTGGATCGTCCGGTCCCCACTCCATGTACCGACGAAAGTAGCTGTACGTGTGACTGAACTCGGGATTGCAGTAGACAAAGTACACACAACCCGTGAGAAAGACAATGGAGCGGAAATAGGCGTGTTTCCAGAAGCGCTGCTCCACTGCGGATCGCTCTCGCGTAGGTGAGAAGAGGTACCGCAGGGAGCTTCTTTTCTCCACCTCCTTCGAGTTCTGAAAGTGAGAACTCATCGAGATTGGAATTCCAATAAGCCAGTCCTGGATTTTGTTACTTTATTTTGTGTCAATGAGGCTAGGATCAATACTATTACCTCAGGCAAAAATAATAATAATAATAATGGAGAGAACCGAAAGCTCAACAATGGGGAAATGTAAACCTTGTGGAAGGGTTGAACTCTTTTTTTTTGTCGATAATTACTGTGAAGATGGATAAAACGTTACGTTCTCAACGATCGAAACGAAATACGAGTGATTAATTCGTATTGTAATCTAGAGCCTGTGAGAGTGCGGAAACACCATTTCTGTATAAAACAAAAAGCAAAAGTAAAAAAAAAAAGAAGTCCGAATCCTACGACTAGGAGCATTCACACGACAGGGTCATTCCTTCATAAATACGAGGTAGTTCTTTATTTTAATTATGGTGCATGTGCATTTTATTCGTATAGTGAAGTTTTTTTTTTATTCCTTTCGTTTTTCGGGGTAGCAAACATGATTATAGTTCTGGGCATGGCGAACATTGTGAGACTGCGTTCGACATTGAATGCCGTACCAACAGAGCGGTCGTTTCGTCACGGACTCTGGCAAATCGTCATTGGGGATGGCGCGGCGGTAGTGAAAAATGAGGGAGGCGTAGATGGACAAAACGCATTGAAAGCACACTGCGGACTGCGGCGTTAGCTCGCCACTGATGGTTTGAAGGTTCGGCTTCCAGTTTCCGTTCTGAAACTGCTCCAAGCACTCTTCCACCATTTGGCGCAAGGAAATGCCTTTTTCACTGAGGTACGTTGTGAGAATAACTTGCTCCACCTGGTTGCTAGCAAACGTCATGGGGGGGAGGCTGGTAACAGTACGCTGATGGTCCTGCACGGGTTTCAACCCCGCCGCTTGGCTCTGTGCAGCGCACCCACCGTCTGGGCCAGCGAAGTAGAGGTTACAGTACGGCGCCAAGCAAAGGAAGCATCGCTGTGGGCGACCACACAAGGGACGCTCCGGGAAGGGCTGCCCACACGCCCTGCAAATCAAGTGCATGGGTGTGTGAACGGCCTGTGGATTCTCGGCGGTGGTGCCCGCGCTGCAGCACTGGAACTGGTCTAGCTGGGAAGGGGTGTCGCACTGCCGACACCGGTGCGGCGTGTTGCCCAGAAAACGTCCGCTATGCGGTGCGAACCGCGTTGTCCGGCCCTGACTCTGCCCTTCATCGTCGTCTTCCTCCTCACTGAAGTCCTCGTCGTTGTGGTCGTCGTCATCCGAGTTGGTGTGGCGGTGCGTGCGCAGCACGCGGCCACCAGGCGGGATGGTGTCGAGCTTCTCCAGCTCCCGCATCTCCTCAGCGGAGCGCCGCAGCTCTGGTTGCGAGAGCACGAGCTGCTCCACGCAACTCTGAATCTTGTGGGTGGGACGCACCGACTGGATCTGTTGTCGGCACTCCGCACACGTGTCATGGTCGCCATCGATCCACTGGCTGATGCAATGAGCGCAGAAAACGTGCATACAAGGGAGCACGCTGCAGGGACGGTGATACACGGTCTGGCAGATGCTGCACGTGAGACTCTTCAGGAACTCCGAGACGGTCGTCTCCTTCCTCACACGCTGGAAAAGGAACTCCACTTTTTTCCCACTCTCTTCCGGCTTCGTCAAGGACACCCGGTCCCCAGGGTTCAGCGGCAACGCCACATTCTTCTCCAGACGCTTTTCATTGACGTAAGTGCCGTTGGTAGAGGTGTCCACCAGCATCACCCGCATCGTGGCGGGGTCCACCTGCAGCGTGCAGTGCTTTCCCGAAAGCCGGTCCACCCCGTCAATCCGAAAGGGAGGGAGCAGCTCCTTCGAACGCCCCACCACGCAGCGCTCGTCATCGGTGCGGAGAAGGATAACCTCCAGGCCAGAACTCGGCTCCGAAGGCACCAGACGCGCCACCACTGGCTTCTCCACTGGTGGCGCAGCGAGATCAAACATGTCATTCATATCCTCGTCCACCTCTGTGAGCTCCCGAGACCCGAGCCCTTCATACTCGTTGATTTCACCCTGCGGCGGAGTAGCGGTGTTCATCTGAATCTGGATTGTTCAATTTTGCTTAAGGAGGTACCAGTTCTGAGATGAAAGCAAAAGATTAAATCGAATAAAAAATAAAAATGGTTTTAGAAAAAAATAACAGGAAAGAGAGAACACTAGTCGATAATAAAAATACTACCGTTGCTTCCAGTTATTCAAACAAATCAATTGGCTCAGTGGAGGGAAGATGTTGGCGCGCTACGAGACGAGACAACGTAGAGAGAGACCTTCAAGGTGTGGCACACAACAAGCAATAGCAATAAGTAATAGTAATAATTTTGTTGTCTACCATTTTTATTTTTATTTTTAGAGTATAGAAAATGGCGTAAGAGCTGGAAAAGAAGAGCAGCAATGCAAAGTATACAGCATCAGGCAGAAAAGAAAAAATAAAAGTCAGGTATTCGCTTGCCTTGTTCGTTGGGTGATGTGAGAAAAGCATCCCGTCTCCTTGCTAAACCTCTTAGGCGTTGTATGTTCGGATCTCTCCTTCCGTTTCTTCTCCGCCTAAGCCGCGTTAGGCGAGATTGACGGACAAGAACTGTGCAGGACTACACTAAGCTTTTCTTCTTCTTCTTTTTCCTCCTCCTTTCGCTGCTTAATTGTTAAATTGGCTGACGAAGCCACTCCACATAAAAAGAACCGAGGAGCTCAGCCACCTCTCTACCAATTATTCGGCTTTGACTGACGTACCTAGTTGGGCCTCCAGAGCTTTGATTTTTGCGTTTTGAATGGCTATGGTTTCCTCTAATTGCTCAATGGAGGCTCTCGAAGCGGCCGGCCGTGTCTCCACGGAGGATGGCGCCTCTGTGGAAAGGTACTTCCGTGGCGTGTCCAGCGGAGACACGCCGAGGTGGCGATGGTGCCATCGTCCTCGTGAAGTACTGATCTCCCTCACTGACGGCAACGCGTAGGAGCCCGAGTCTCTGGAAGTGTCCAGCGCATCCTCAGCCCGCGCAGGGTTCTGCAGGCGCAGCACACGATGCAGGTGGAACTTGAGAGTGTCGTTCAGACTCTCAATTCGCCGGTCCACTTCATCAAGCTGCAGCTTAGCCTGGTCGACCACCACCTGATACACCTCCACTTTTCGCAGACGCGATTCCAAAGACTGCTGCTCAGCCTCGAGGCTAGCCACCCGGTCTGGTGAAAGCGGGTCACTCACGCCTTGTGTGGCTGGTTGGTGTAGCAACGCCATCACAGTTCCAAGACGCTTTCGGTACCCCTTGATGGCCTGCGGCCATTTATGCTCATCCGTCAGCCGCGCAGCATTCAAGGACCCCTTGTACGTCTCCAGCTCCTTGATTTCCCGCTCGAGGTCCTCTAAAACCTTGAGCTCCTCCTCAATGGCGGCCTGCGCCGCGTGCTGGATCGGCCCACCATCCGCTCCGATGCTGCTCCTTTCCCCCATACCATGCAGCTCGTCCGAGACGACAACTCCCGCACCGCGACGCTTCCGTGACAGCAGTTTAGCCCCTGCATCGGGCTTCCGGCTCGAGGAGAAGAACTTTGACCGGCTCGAGGCGGTCTGTTGCTGCTTTGCTGCCTCGATCTCTTCACGCTTCAGCTGCAGCCGCGCTGACACGGCGTCCATATCCTGGAGACGTTCTTGCAACTGGAGTTGCAGCGCTGCCGCTTCACTGGAAAGCGGTGGTGCGGTGCCATATCCATCGCGTTCCTTCTCGTGGCCCAAAGCCTTGATCATTTTCTGTAGCGCCTCAAGCTTCGGCTGCACGGCGGA
>JASAOA010001765.1:0-65973 GCA_030849815.1 Vickermania spadyakhi
GGGGCCGCGCAACGCGGCGGAGAGCATGTGTGCGGCGGTAACAAGCTCCCTGCACTGCTCGATCCAGAGAGTGTGGTCTTCGGGGATGGGGGTGGAGGACGGGTCCCAATGCACCGGGCGAGAGGGTTGGGAGGGGGTGGCGGTAGGGGAGTGCCGCCTGGAGTGCTGCGCCGGGGTGAGGAAACCGGCGTGTCGGTGGGACGACGACGGCGATGTCTTCCTGCTCGACGTTGCGGCACCGAGTTTAGGGGTGTGCATGAGATCTTGGTGATCGCTGACGGCGTGATGACTCCGCTCGGGGGTGCGATACTCCGATGCCGGAGTCCGGATGGGCGGGCAGTGCTCCAATGCACACTCGAGGTCCCCAGGGAGTAAGTCTTCTGTGCGGGAGGGAAGCGGGTAGTTGGGCGCCAGCCGGGCAATGGTGTGCATAGCCACGTCCTTGAAGTCCTCCAGCTCACGGAGAGTGGGCAGCACCGTCGGCCTGTCTTCGAGGTCCGCCAGCGTGCGCTCAGCGGCGGGGAGCGTGGTGACCGACGAGCCGTCTCGAAGGGGCTCTGCGGTTCGCGCGCTCGCAGATTTCTTTCCGGTGGCACTTTGGGGTGCGACAGCACCACTTGGCGGCTTCTTCACCGGCGTGCTACAGGAAGAGGTGCACATGTCGTCGCTGCGGCCACTGATGAGATGGCGGTCTGTGGCGGAGTGACAGCTGCCCGTCGCGGTGTGAGAGCGCACCTGAGGGAGGTAGGGCAGTGGGTGCAGCTTGTGCTCTACCTCCTCCAGCAGCTGGAACACGGTCTCGTCCCAGTGCTGCTCCAGCTCGTCCCTCTGGAAGACCTCACGCTGGTTCGGCTCCATGTCTGCTTCGAGTCGGTTCTGCACGTCCTGCAGCAGTTCCGTGGCCCGGGAACGCCACAGATGGACCTCATCGAGCAGGGAAGCAATGGTGGCTCGGAGCTGTGGGTCCCTGGAGTGATGCGAGTGCGCCACGTCTTCATCCTCACTGGTCGTGTCGTCGTGGTCCGGCGCACCGCCGGTTGGGGTGGCGGCAAGTAAATGCGAGGCTAATTCCCCCCCTGCGCTCGACGGAGAGAGCAGCACCTGGCGGGAAGCGGCGGTCGGAGTGCCGCTCAGCGACCAGTTGTGTGGGTAGGCGACGGGATGCAACGGGGGACACTGGTAACGCTCCACGAATTCCTTCCAAATGAGGAAATCGTCCTTCTCGTCGGTGCAGAGCACAACACGCTCTCGCTTCCCGAGCTGAGCGTTGGCCGGGATCACGGAGAAGTCCCTCATAAACTCAATCACCAGGTAGTGGTACGGTATCTTCGTGGGATCTCTTCGTGACCCCCGCATCGCACGGCGTCCGGGGGCGGTGGTGGACCCCTCGTCTTTGAGGACGGGATGGTGCGTGTAATAGGCGATGCGCTTGATGCTACGGAATGAGACCTCCATCGTTTGCTTGCTCAGATTGCTCTTGGACGAGTAGACGGAGAAGCGGCCCTTCTCAATAATGATGTAGTTCTTCANAGAATAGACGAGGTAGTAGAAGCGACTTGTTCGTCTTGCTGTGAGCGAATATTCTCTGCTAGTGCTCCGTAGAGGTATTGTCTTTCCGGAGGCTATGACTACCACTGTTATGATTCTCCGTGTGCCAAAAGATTTGTATGGAGTAGCCTTCAGTGCCGTTTACTTCTGATGCCTGTGGAGCGTGTGTTGCAGAGAGAAGACTCGAAAGTGGCACAACAAATATGGTGTTGTACTTGCTGGATAAAGAATGAATACTCAGGATGAAATAGAAAAACTGAGGAGTTCAAAGGTAAAAATAAAAATCGCAATACTTTAACAGGGGTTACCAAGAATAAATGGCGTAAAAATAGAAGTGTACACGTCGATGTTGTTATTTCTTGTTGTTGTTGTTTGCTTTATGTGTTTCCACTGCAATGAGATGCCTTACGATAACTCTAAATTTTATTGTTCGCTCGATGCGAAGATGTTGTTTGTTTGTTTGTTTGTTTGTTTGTTTTATTTTGCTTTTTTTTGTGTGTGTTATTCGAGAGCCAACAAGCGGATGTAAAATAGTACAGAGAGAGAAATCGTAAAAATGATTTCAGATCTATAAAGCGAACCAATAAAGATGTGTGGATTGAAGAATTAGCAACAACTATTGTTACTCAAAGAGGTATACAATTTTGAAGGTAAATCGCAACACTGAATAATAGAACAAGTTTGGGTAATTATTAGTTTTCTTGCTCTTTGTGGTTGCTGTTGAATTCTTTCGCTCTTTCTCGTTGACTTTCAAACGATTATTTTAAAATTGATAATTTGGAAACAACAATTTAAGTCGTTGGGAAAGAAAACTTAAAAAAGTATTCAAACTTGAGGGTTACCGTTCAGTTGAGAGAAACGTTGTAGAAAAGGGAAAAAGGTAAAATTACCGAAATACTGGAAATACGAAATATTCTACGCAGTGACAAATAAATAAATAAAGAACACAAGACGGAAAAAGAGAAGCAAAAATTGGGTCACTTTTTATGTATTCTTTAAGCAACATAAATGTCAGTAATCCGCATTATGATGGGAGAATCGCTCAAAAGAATACTTTCAATATGATTTCTTTTTTTATTGTTGTGGTGGTGGTGGTTGTTTATAATGATACCGCTGAAACTAAAGGCAGCTGTAATGAAGTAGTGGAGGTGAAAGCGGGTGGAGGGGGGTTCAAAGGAGCTTAGCGAGATGGGAAAGTGATCCAGTGACAACCGAAGAAGGGCATTACGTATTATGCTTAATATTTGTTACGATTATTTTCTGCACTTTTTCCGCCCCCTTCCGATTCTTTGGTCTCTGCTTTGAAAAAGGCAAGGGAAGCCATCGTGAAACGCCACACCATAAAACAAAAAACACGAAGCACTGAAACAGAACAAGGCACGGTAGGAAAAATCCTCCCGTTTACCAGTACGGCGGCGCCTCGGTACCGCTGTCTCTTCTCACTGGACCACAAAGGAGAACTCCGTATAGCTTCCAACCACGGAAGAAAGACAATAACGTGGGCGAGCACCAAGCAGCGCTATCCCACCAGCCGCTGAATCGGTATATTCTTGACGTTCCGCGAGGGTTCCCGCACGGCACTAGACGATCCGGAAGACAACGAAGATGACCGCGTCGCGGAGCTCCACGATCGGCTCCTCCCAGAGCTGCCACTGCTGGAGGAGGAGTAGGAAGTGCTCCCCTGTGCGCTCGCCTCGCTGCTGCTGTAAAAGTGGGTCGGCCCGGCGTCTCGCGCTCGGCGACTCCTCGCCCTTCCCCCGCTCGACGAGGAATCGCGGCTGCTGCTGCGGCTGCGGTCCTTCCAGTGCGGCTGCCCGTCGGACGAGACCGGAGGGTCGCGAACGCTGGGGTCGATGGGGCGGCTCCGTGAGCGCCACGGGGGCAGCAGAGAGCCGCTCGAACACCGCGACGCACCACGCGAGGTGGGGGACGCCGGCGCCGTGTCTTGCCACAGCTGCGCGTGGCCGCCCACCAGGCACTCCGGCTCTCCCGGTGACGGGGGCTGAAATGGCTCGAGCAGCTGCGGCGGCTGCGTGTGACGGTTTTCCGCGAGAAAGAGGGACCGCCACATCTGAAGCAGCGCAGCGCTCGACGACGCCGCCGCAGGGGATGAGTCCTCTGCATCCACGCGCAGTGTCTCGGCCAGTAGGCGGCCTTCTTCACGGCGGAGCACATCCATGTCGTACGAAGCCATCTGGACACCGTAGCGCAGCATAGCGAGGAATCGCTGAGCGAGCCCTTCATTCGAGTCGGAGGCGGCATCACCCGTCTGCTTGTCCAAGTGATTGGTGGAAGTCTGTGGGCTCTTGTGGTTCGTGGACATGTGCAGCCACACCTTTAGGCCGAGGTAGAGCACCTCGCGCTTGACGGCGGGGTGAAGAACAGCAAAACGGCGGAGGCTGACGCGGAACAGGTCCGGCGCTGCCATCGCGATACCGGGGTGCCACCCCAGCGCCTCGCCCGCCATCCACAGAATGGAAGCGTGCGCCATAGGGCACTGCTCAGGGTCCAAGCCAAGGAGCATCGCACCACGCCCCTGTCGCGGACTACGGCGAGTGGTGGTGGAGCCGCGAAGGGGCACGAGATCGCGGTCTCGATGGCGGTGCGAACGCCGGCCACGCGACTTTGAGGAGACGGTCCCTTCCAAGGAAGACTTGTCATTGCATTCCTCTTCCCGGTTGGCGTCGCGTCCCTCCGCCGCCTCGAGGTTGTTGTGATGCCGCAGCAGGTGGTGCATCAGCTGAAGGATCGCCCGGCGGAGGGGGACGCGATGTTGCTGGTCCCCCGTCGGGACGAGCAGTCGCAGCAGCATCAGCACCTCCTCGACGAGCACCGCATCGGCGCGCTCCGCGGAGGAGAGCAGCCGCAGGAACAGCCGCAGGACGTGACTGGCGCACTCCTCGTGTGAAAGCGCAACATAGGCGAGGCGGCGCAGCACGTGGCACTTAATCGACGTCGTCATCCACGCCGCAGTGAGGTAGAGCTGGAACTCGCGCAGGATAGGAACGACATTGGACGGTGTCAAAATATGCGACAGGAGGTGCAGCTTCAGCACCGCAATCGATTCGGCGTCGTTCGGAAGGAGGAAAAAGTGCGGGAAGTCCTCAGAGAGGATCTCCGGCCGGCCACTGCGGGCGACGAGACGGCACAGAGAAGACAACACCGAGGGCCTTGTCTCGGGGTAAAACCGTAGCGTACGCAAAAGGGGCCCGATGCATTCCCCGAGGTAACTCCGCGGTGCACAGTGGTAATACAACGCGGTCACGGCGAGCACGGGGGCCGGTCGCAAACTCCGCAAGATGGGTCGGGCCGCGTGCAACAGCCGAGCATGATCAGGGTCGAGCGGCTGGGAGTTGTCCATCACCGCCTGGGAGGGAAGCGCCGCTGAAGAGAAGTTGTTGCCCCGCTCGCGCATCACCTGGTTGTTGTAGCGTACCGCCTTCTGATGCGCGCGCAGACGTCTTGAGAAGGAGGACATGGAGGACGATGCGCTGGACTCCGACACCTCCTCTTCCTCCTCCTCTTCCTCGTTCGTGTCGCGAGACGAGCCTTCACCCACCCCCTCCGCCTCCTCCGACGGCCCATCCGGGTGATAGAACTGGGTTCGGCAGTACCGCATGAGGAGACGAAGCATCTCCACTTGGCCGCACTCGTCGCACTCCAGCAGTTTCCAGCACCAGCTCCGAAACACGGGGTGCACCATGGCCTCCGCCTCCTCCACCTCCTCCAGTAAATGCGGCGAGGAAGGGCCTCCAAGCACCTCCGCGAAGAGACGGTTGTACGCCATGGCCGCGGCCCCCACCACCTCCACGTGTCGGTCTTGCAGGAGCTTCGCCAGCACCGCCTTCAAGGTGGTTCGATCCGCATGTCGGCCACCAATGTGCGTGACTTGGTACACCGCTATGGCGGCGGCCTTGCGCACGATCGGCGCGACATCCTCGGCACACTTCCGCAGCGCCACCATCACCACGGACTGGATAGCGGGAATCGGAATGGAGCCGAGCATGCGCAGCGCCATCGCTCGGACGTGCGGGAGCCCGTCCAGGAGATCTCGCTGGAAGGCTGAGATGGACAGCAGCGTCTCGTTGGGGCACTGCGCGGCGTAGTGCACCACAAAAAAGTAGACGAGACTGCGCAGCTCCGCCGAGGTGGAGTGGATCGTCTTCACAACATCCGGGAAAAAGTGCGTCATATTGTTGCCCTTGCAAATCTGCGCAATAATCCGCTTCATAGCGGACAGCTGGTGAAAGATGCTGTCGGAGGTGAGACCCGCTCGGAGCTCCTCGTCGTTCGGGGCCGTGAAGAAGAGTCTCGCATCTCCGGCGAAGAGCTGCTGAGCTCGTTTAGAAACCATCTCCTGCGCCATCATCACCGGGTCCGCGAACAAACGTTTCGCCTTCTCCATATTTGGGGCACCCGTATATGATTTAAATATCTACACTAAACAAAGAGACTACGAGTAATGAATAGGAGCCGTGCAATAAAAATTCACGTTACGTTTAGACTTCTTTTTCTTGACTGAAATGAAACAGGGAGCTTGAAAGCCCGTTTCAGCAGGAAGCAAAAGAAAATAGTGAATGTCTTGTGAATGAACTCGATGACCTTCTGGAAGCGGTGTAAAGCTCCGTATCAGAAGCAGCCACGAATGATACTTTAAAAATTAAAAAAATGGGAAAAAAATTGATCCAAGAATGTTAAATCCGGCCACAAAAATGATGAGAAACATGGGATAGCAGAAGAGCACCTCATAACAATAACTTCCTCATATATTTTAAAAATTCATAGAGTTAAATTATAAAAAATCATTTTCGCAACCCAATGGAAAACTTCTTCATCATTAACTTTTCTTCTCCAGACGAGACGAACCAGAAGGAAGATAGTGCGTTATCATGCCAACAAGAGTTAGGAAGTACGTATAGTATGTTAATGTCTATATCATACGGTGTTCATCCTCATACAAGACAGTAAAGGCAAAAGGCTGAGAGAGCCACGAGTCATTCTCTCTCTCCCTCTCTCTGGCTGCTTGTCAGCGCCACTTCCTTCTTCCGTTAGGAGCGATTCTCTTCGTCAGAGTCGCTCACATCCACAATGGTGACTACCTCTACCGGTGCTGGCGCCCGGGTCGTTGGAGTGCGCTTCTCCTCTGACTCGCGTGGTCGTTTGGGTTTTGGAGGCGCCGTGAAGAAGGAAATGAGCGTTGGCGGGTTTGAAACGCTGGCAGTCGACGCGGCTTGGCCCGCACGGCGCACCGTCGCAGATGGCGGTGGGGCACCTCCAGAGCATTCGGAGACCACGACGGAGGGCGTGCGGGTGGCAGGGGTCATGAAGGAGAAGAGCTTCCTTGGCGGGAGATACGCGCAGGGGGGATGAAAGTCCTTGGCGACGGGTGTCGCGCGAGGCTCCAGCGTGAAAGTAAGGGTCTCGGTGGTGCCGTCCCTCTGGAGACGGTGTTGCTGTCGAAAGAGCGCCGCAACACCAATGTGATCGCTGAACTGGGGTGGGGTGATCCACAAGCCTGTGGAGGGCAAACCACGCCACATCCACTCCCGTGCGTTCTGCTGGAGGGGTGGTAAACCACTGCCGTCGTAGGGGGCGGGAGGGTATGCCCCGGCCGCCACCGCCCGCCGAATCCCGTCTGCTCGAGCAAACCCACCGAAATACTCCGCAAAGAAGCGCCTGTGAAACGACAGCATCTCCGTTAGCGGCGGGCCTTCCGTTACGAGTGGCCCTGTGTTGTTCTCTGTCTCCTCACGGCAGACCAGCAGCGGCATCAGCGCCTGATCGACGAGAATGTAGTCGAGTCTAGTGCCTTCATTGCTGTGCCGCCGGTTCCGCTGCTGGTCCCAGCACGTGAAGGGACAAGGGCAATACGGCCTCTGTGCAGAAGAACAGCACGCCGAACACGGGGCAGAAGGGGGCGTCGCCAACGGGAGTGCGTTGTCATTCGCTGTTCCGGCGGCCTGCTGGTCCGCCTCCGTGACCCAAAAGCTGTCCCACATTCGATCCTTGGGGGACTCGGGTGCCTTCCTCCAGCTGGGTGGGGAGGCAGTGGCCGCACGCACGGAGCGCTGGAGCAGCGCTGCCATAAAATGAATCGTTTCATCGGCATGAGGGGGAAGGCCAGCGTACTGCACCATAGCGTAGACCACTTCCTTGTTCCACGGGGTATCGAACGGGTTAAAGGTCCCTGTCGAGCTCGTGTTTCCCTGCAGAAACTCGGAGCATTGCACCGAGACAAAGCCCGCCGCCACCAGTTTCTCTAGTGTCACGAGCGTGTGGAGCTCACGGGGAAGTTCAGGGAAGTCGAATAGGGGCCTGTCGGTCCCGTCCCTCGAGGTAGCGTCCCCTCCTTTGACTAACGGGGGAAAGGGAAGTACTGTGTCTCGGTGCTGTTCCAAGTACTGATGCGCGGCCAGGGTGGATTGTAGCTCCCGCAGGAGATCCAGGCGCAGCGCCTCTGGGTCGACCAAAGGCAGCGCGAGCGCAGGGGAAGCGTCCACTGCGATGCTGCTGGACCACGGCACACGCCTGGCGTTGGGGGGCAAGGGTCGGTCCTCCGCGAAGGGCATCTGCTTTCTAGGGCCTGTGCAAGCATTCCCTTCCATGGAATCGGTGTGGTTTGCCTCCTTGGGGACCTCGGCAAGCTGCTCGGCGAGCTGAATCGCCGCCGCAACGTGATGAGAAAGGAAATGAGCAACGCAGGCGCAAAAGTAGGTCACCGACGCCTTCGTTAACGGAGAATAAGCCGAGTGCTGCGGATCTCCGCCTTCATCCGCCTCACTACACCCGTGGAGCAGTGCGAGCTGGATTTCTAGCAACCGACGAAGTTCGATCCGCCGGAACCACCACGCGCCGTCCCCCGGCATATACGTGATGTTGAAGTCCCCCACCAGAATCACTGGCTTTCCCATCGCCCACGGCACTGGCATTTCACTCCCATTCGTGTTCTCTTGTTCGTCTTGCGGAGGAGACGCAGCCACCAAGTCGGGCGGCCGGCGCTGCTCTCCCCGCCGCAGCCGCTCCATCAGCCGCTGCAGCGCTCCCAGAAACTGCAGCTTCTGCGCCATTCGTGTGCCCCCTCTGGCGTTGGGCACGTAGACGTTGACCACGATGCAGCTGCTGTGGTACGTGACGACGCAGCGGCCCTCGTCGTTAAGGTCCTCCTCCTCAAACGGCCTGTTGTCGCACGCGAGCGTTCGGCCGGACTTGACAAATGTGGCGACTCCGTTCATCCCTCGCAACCGCTTGGCGCTGTGGGCCCAGTAGGACTCCCAGCCCGGCACGCCGCCCCCTTGATTCCCGGATGAGGGCGAGCTCGTCTCGGTGCTGCGCCAGACCTCCTCAAAGCTCGCCAGAGGGATACGAAATGGGGTAGAGAAAGAGACGGGAGGAGGAGCGGTGGTGCCGCGAGGGGCTTTAACGGGGTCCGCCGCCCCCGCCGCCACAGGGTCCTTCACCAGCTTCTCTCTGGAAATCTTGGATTCCTGAAGACACAATATATCCGCATGGGTGAGCTCCAAGAAGTTCGCCAGGGAGCCGTAGCTCTCTCGGATCGCACTGGTAGTGGTGGACCAACCAGCCACATTCCAGCTGAGAATAAACATGGGCAGGGAAATGATGCACAGGAACAAAAACGTTTATGATTCGCTCAAAAAGTGATCCATTCTACCGTTGTGAAACGCCGTATTTCTACCCAGTGCCGAGGATCCCTGAACGCAATGCCCTTCTCTTGGTAGTAGCAATGAATACCACTTCACCGCAGAAACTTTTTTTTCCCTTTAAACTGAAAATCAGAAAGAAAGGTGGCAGAAGAGAAGGTGGAGAAGACACTTCAAGGGGTCATACAGAGTTATCAACAAAAAAAAGTTCGCGGCTCTCTATTTTGAACCTCACCCCACGTGTTTCATTCTTTATTTCTTCATAGTGACAAGAAGCGTGCCTGTGAACCCTCAGCTCGGATGCCATCCACAGCAAAGCAAGTGGGTTTCCCCCCGCTCTTGTGACTCTCCCCTGAGAGATGCGTATCCTACTACTAGCTCCCCGGCGTGCGGGGATAATGATTACGATTTCTTATGGTGATGGGTTCCTACAAAGGAGCTGAAGAGCGAGAAGAACTCATTGCCCACAGAAGCGGCAGGTGCTGCCGCAGAGCCCGTCGCGGAGAGATGCCCTGCCTCGCCTCGCACCAGAGACAGACGTAACTGACGATGCACCGGGACCAACTCCTGCAAAGCGGCGTGCAGCGGACTCGTCCAGCACTGCTGCTGGTGGAGAAGAGACGTCATGTGGCGGAAGGCAGGCAGAAGGTGTTGCTCCGTCACTTTCGCAGGGTCTTCCACCAAGGCACACCTCGACAGCGCCATCAGCAGTGTGCACACCGCCTGGACAGCCGCCACCCATTCCGGGCTTGCGGTCGTCGTCACTGGCTCTTCCGTGGACGTCCAGCCGGCTTCCAGATTCGTCGCTGTCTGGTTGGCCGTCGTACTGCTGGAGGAGGTCGAGCTAGTTGGACGCTCAGGATGACTCGCTCGCGGGATCGAGGTGGAGGTGGTGGAAACTGCAGCGTTCGCTAATTTGGATGGCTGCGGTGTGATGTGGGTGCGAAGCTCGTCCACGAGGCGCGCCGTGAGCTGCGCTAGATACGGTAAAAGAAAGGCTTCCCGGAGTTCTGCAGGGATTTGATGGAACTCCGCGACCCACTGCTGCACAAACCGGCACGTGAGCGGATGCGACGCGGGCTGGGACTCCATGAAAGCGAAGAGCGGCATCAGGACGAGCTGCTCTTGCGCGTGCAGGGTCCCTCGGAGATGAGCCGCACACGAGAGGAGCACACTTACCGCAGCAGGGGGCAGAACGGCACAGCAGGGGTCGTGGAGCAGCGGCACGATGGCCGGGCACACACACTGCAGCAGTGCCGCTCGCAAGACCTCCATGGTGTGCCGCGCATCTCGGGTGCGCCATTCACCGTCCGCGGATGGGGAAAGGGGGCCCGACCCCACCGCTCGCAGCAGCACCGCCAGCAGTCGAGTCGCCTGCAACCGCCGTCGAGGGTCAGGCGACTCCGCGAAGGCCCACAGCCCCGCCATCACCCCGGAGAAGTGATGCGCCATCAGTGTAACGTTCACCAGCGGACTGGAGGACGGCAGGGGCTGGGACGGCCTCGACGGTACCTCCGCGTGGGGAAGGGCAGAGGGCCACAGCTGCTGCAGTCCAGGCACCACGCTGGGGGGAAGCATGGAAGGAGCCATGCTCGCAGTGCCTTCACTCGCGGAAGCCCCGAAATGACTAGATTTACTCTTTAGCGCTGCATGAAAGTCTTGGAACAGGAGAAGCTCTCCCGATGCGCCGGTCATCCAGCAGAAGCACTGCCCGCACACACGGGCCAACATCTCGCGCTTCACGGGCGACACCTCCTCAGAGCTGTCGCCATCGAGCAGCGCGTGCTCGGCGTAGAGGGTCTCAGCGAGCATTTGGCCCGCTTCCAGCCCCACGCGGTCTTGCAACTCTCGGAATGACGAAGCCGCGTGCAGCGGATTCAACTCGAAGGGCTGCTCGTGTGTACTGCCGCCTGGGGTGGTGGAGAGAACGGCAGTGGAAGTGGTACCCCGCAACACGGACGTTGCCGTGTGGGGAGGGGGGGTCAACGAGACCGCGTGGGGCCGAACAGTGAAAGGGGAAATCCCCAGTAACCCGGCGAGAATATGCTCCACTTGCTGCGTGAAGACGGTCTGTCCGCCCGCGATACGGATCAAGAAACTGTACACAAACAGCGCTGTACCCTCCTCGGACGGCAAGGCATCCGTCAAGGCGCGCTGCAGGTAGGAACGAATGGACGACCACCCAGCGCCTAAAGTGGACTCGAGCTCCAGTGCAGCAGAGGGTTCTGCCTCGCCCAGCAAACTCGGGACGAGGCCGGCCAGCTCGGCGGCTAGCGTGCACCACAGAGGGCCGATCTGCTCTCTACAGAAGACCGTAGCTTCCTCGTAACACGTGGTTAGGAGTGCCTGGGTCAATGGAAGCACCTGCTCAACGTACTCCTTTGCCAGCGCCACACGTCGGTTCATCCACTCCTCATAGTGCTGCTGCTGATGCAAATTGTCGATCGCGGCGCAGAGGAACTCGACGCTGTCCCTCACCAACGCCAGCAGTACCCGCAGGTTGTGCTTGACAAGATCCCAATGTGCCTTGGGGTGCTGTCGCCGAGGGCCGTACGACACCATCGTCACAGCGCTGCTCCTGGAAGGCGGGGTGACGCGGAGCTCCTTCGTGTCGACCCCTGACGACGGGGTGGCGCGATACGCGGTGAGCGAACCCGTTTCTGGACCAAATCCGAGCTCTCCACGCAGCGCCAGCATTTCGTGGTTCATAAAGGCCACCCAGACAGGGTAGCAGGATTGCAGTACGGAGCCGAAACGTTCGAAGCAGTGGGGGTACACCACCTCACGGAGCTGTAGCTGCGCCACGTGCCGCACCGAAGCGCTGCTCGCATCCAGCGCTAGTCGGACGAGGCGTTCCAGTGGAAGTTTGGTCGACCTCACGGAGAAGAACGAACTCGGTGACTCGCAGACGAGGCAAGAGTTCGGGCTGGCGGGATCACACGCGTCTCGATCCGCTCTCACGTGCCCGGTGGAGAGCGAGTGCAGCCGGGGCCACCACAGCGCGACCAGCGCCCGAGGGACCTCACGGCGCACTGTACTGCTGCGGTCTTCACTGAGCGGGAGCAACACCCCTCGAAAGAGCGCGGCCCGCACACGCTCCAGCGTCCCCAGCAAAGCAGAGGAGCCATGCAGGCTCCCTGGGTCCGGGGCCTCCTCCTCCTCCAGCACTGCGGCGCTGCAGAGTGCCGGCGCCATCCCCACGACGCAATCGATAGCCAGCAGCCGCCTCGCAGCGACTTCCTCGTTCACCAGGCCGTACAGCTCCGGCAACAGCTCCGTCTCCAGCACAGACAGCGGGACGCTGCCTCGCTGGGTGGAGCTGTTCGGGGGGGTCTGGCGCAGCGCGTCTCGCTGCTGCTGGATACCCGCCACCACCATGAGGCTAAACTCCTCCACAAGGCATTGCCGGTTCTCGTACGATGGAGACTTCAACAGACGGAACATCAGACGAGAGCCCGTCGCCCGCAGCGCCGAGGTCTGGCCATGATGATAGAGAATGCGCATCAACGGGAGTAACAGCTGTTGCTGCTGTGGGTGTGTGGCGTGGACCAGTGCAGGCACTCGCTCTGCCAGGATTCCCATGATCTCCGCGAAGTGCTGGCGAAGGCTGGACAGCTGAGACTCTGCAGTGTCTGCCTTCGCTTTCCACGTCTCCAAGGCTGCAGCACCAGTCCGCCCTTCGGCCCCACTCTTCTCTGCGGTGTTGGATGGCGCAGCACCGCACTCCAATGAAAGCCCGAGTGCCTGCTGAACACACCCCAGCACGAGCTGGTCTGCAGCCGCGAAGCAGGTGGAGGGGGGTGGCGACGGCTCCAAAGTGTGCAGCACCGCACGAGCACACCGCACCGCCTCCCTCACGTCTTGCAGCACCTCATCGGTCGTCACAGCACCGCTGCGGGGGGGTGCCGTCGCTTCCTTGGCCGTGGGGTCGGACGCCACGAGGACAGGCTGCTGGCGAGCCGCCTCCACAGCGAAGGCCCTGAGCGGTGTGTAGCCGTTTGGGTGCTCTGGTAGCCGGGATTTGGACTCCTCAAAGAGCTCCAAGGCCGTGAGGGGGTAGTGGTGCGCCGTCAGCCACTGTGCGACCTCCTCCAGCGTCAGGATGGAGGAAGACGACGGGCGGCTCATCCTGAGAAAAACAGCACCACCACGAGCAGCAACCACTAAAAAAAAAAAAAAATGGATATTTATTATTATTTTAAAAAAGTATTGAAAAATCAAAAAGCAAGAAGTAATAATGAGTGCTCTATTCGACTCTGAGGTGTCTCGAACAAAAAAAAAAAATAGAGCTTAGGAAGCACTGCGAATATGTATATACTACACCTTGCGTTCTTTTCAGACGGCTTCACTGCGCATTCCCGTTCGATGAGGACTGGGGGTGGAAGAAACTATACCGCTGATGAGGATCTCAGGCCGCGTCAAAACAGAGGAGAAAACACGATAATGAAGTTTTTCAGCTGAAGTAGCAAAAAGAAAAGAAAGTGAAGCGGAAAAATTAGAAAATAAAAAATATTCAGGGTTGTGAGTCGTCGATCACTGTGGTTAAAGTACGTTTATTATTATTATTTTCTTCTGGTGAGCTTAGTTGATTAGAGAAAGGAAAAAAAAAAACGAAAACGAAAGTACGAGAAGTAAAAGAGAAACTCGCATCGCGTTCCACATCCATCCCAGCAAGAATGTCCACAAGAAGCGCATGGCATTGCTATTCCATACATAAATATAGAGCTATATAGATGTTTGTTTTTTTTCTTCTGAATAATACCATACCAGAAAAATTTTCTTTTCTTTCGCTTCTCTCCCGTCGTTCACATTGATAATGGCGAAAAAGAATGGAGGATTTGTCTAAGAAATTTAATACTAATTGTACATCACATCATCTCAGCAACAGGGCACACTATTCTATCTCTAGAAACACGCAGGGACCGTCCTGCTGACATCCCTATCGAAATCCAACACAATAAAATATGAACTCAACAAAATCTAATTTCACACTCCCTCACTCGCACCTGCTGGCCCTCTTAGCTCCCCGTAGCCAACTTCTCGGCAGCGGCTGCCACCTGCGCCGGCGTTCGGCGCGCAGTCCTTCGCTCACCTAAACGGTCCAGCACGAACTTCTGATACAGGGCGATGTGCTTTGCGCGCTCCTTATCCACTCCTTCGTTGTAGAGGTGGTCCACGTAGAAGCTCTGCTCCTCCGCCTTGGTCATACTTTTCGTGGGCTTACGCAGACGTGCGTTGGCCTGCATCTCCGCCTCGTACAGCTCCTTGAAGGTTTGCTCGTGGTGCTGGATGGACTCCTCGTAGAGGCGCGTCACGATCGCGTGGGACTCGTCTCCGGAAATGACCGGGTTCTTCTTGATGAGCGAGCCGCGGACCATGTCCTCCTCAAAGCGCTGGTTCATGAGCTCCTTTTGCTCCGTCTTGTGGGCAATGGAGTCATCGTAGAGGCGCTTGATGCTCGCTTCCAACTGATCCTTGGAGAGGTACGTGGGCTCCACCAGCGGCGGGAGCGTGACGGGCTCACGCAGGGGTTGCTGGAGGTACTCCACGTGCTTCTGTTGAGCTTCCGCCATGTAAAGAAATACAGAAGGTATGTGAAGACTACGATAGAAGTAACACTTACGACGAAGTAATGATTTATTTTAAAAAATATGAGGCTGTGCAGTCTACACGAAGCAAGAAAGCCGCTGCTAGCTAGATTTTTGACGACCGTCTCGGTGCTACCGTACGGTCTTGACAAGAATAAAGAAGACTAGGCGCTGTGTCAAGGGAGTGGCGTCAATGAGTACTACTGTAAGTACCAAAACTGACTTCTCCAAAATAATAGAAACCATAAATATACCATTTGCAACGAAAAATAATTAAGAAAAGAGGGAAAGGGGGGAAAACAATAGAAAATCGATGTTTGTGGGGTTAGCAGTGCTGCAGTGTCGCTGACGGAGTGCGTCACGGTTCATTTTTCTTTATTTTTAGAAAAAAAAATTGGAAGAAAAAAATGTTGACACGGAAGATGACAAATACGAAATGGAATTCATTAACTTGGTCCCGCACACCGAAAAGATGAGACTTCGGTAGCCCTAACTCTCAAAAAGTTATGAGAAAATAAAGAATTGACCTTCTCCCTACTCACACGAGGCAAGATGGTATGGCAGTAGGATGTGAAATAGAAGGTATCAACGCTATGATAAATCGGTAATAGTCACCTCCTGTGATGGGATGTGTTCCTGATGTCTATTAAGGCAGAAGTTCTCTCTCTATATATAAATATATATATTTATCAATACTTATTTATGGAAGCTTTTTTTTAAGTGTGTAGATACGTTAATAGATATATTCCGTGATCCTTTTTTGTCTTGCGCTCACTCTTTTTTTATATATTTTTGTTCTTTTTGAGAAATCGTCTAATCATGCGTCTAATCCGATCTTCTCATTCTCTCGTGTGTTTGGAGGTGATCACTAATAACAATCTTCAATTGAAATATATTTATTTTGTTTTTTTTTTAATTGAAATATACTACTAGAGTATTACTGCGTCAACCATTAGTGACGTTTGAATAAGGATGGATCCCCACCATCTACATATTGGAGAGGTAATACGCACTCGTTCTGGAGATGGAAGCCACGCGCTCCGAAATACAGCATCACTATAAATAAATAATATGGACAGAGACAATAATAAGACAAGTTGTCCAAAGACACTGAGTCCTTCATCAAAAATAAAAAATAATAATAGTAAGACTAAACAAAATGGATGTCAAAAAAAAAAAAAATAGAAAAAGTGAATTCGACGGGGTGTGGTGTAGATTGCACTCTCGAGTTGCATTGCCGTCCTTCGAATTCCGTGTGTCTGTATTACTTACAATATCGTGTATAATAGATCCATGGATGCATCCTTTTAAAGCTGAGGGTATCCTCTCGTCTCGTCCAAAGAGCTAAATCATCGAAACACGGATTACAGTAAGACAACAACAAAAAGTAACCAACAATACGTCTCAATAACTAAAAGAAACACGAAAGCGAATTGGCGAGTAGAAAGAAACCAACCGAAATGCTTCTCTCCCGCTCTCTGTGTTTCTCATTCTCTTCTATTCTATTAGGAACGGTAAACGTACGTCCTTCGTAGGGCAGCTTCCTGTTCCGGCCCCCAGCAGACAACAGTGTGCGAGGCGAGGTCCTCCGTCGAGACGTTTTCCACACCATAGGTCGGGGCATACAGGCAGAACAGCTGCTGTAGTGCCTCGACAGCGTCGTCCCGTGTGCGGATGCGCTGCTGTTTACCCCAATCCACCACCTCGCGGCTCAGCTCCCCCTCCACCTCGACCCCTCTGCAGTACAGCTCCTCCAGTGGCCAATAGCGGCCCATGCCGTCCTCCTCCACGCAGGAGGACACCACCGTCTCGCCGATGAGTCCGCGCTGGGTCAGGGCGGTGACGTCGGGCTGCAGGCCCTGGCCGAGGTCCATCCAGAGAATAAACCGCAAGTCCTCCACGTCGTCTGCTGCAGAGAAACGCAGGAAACGCATCGGCTCCTCAGCGGTAAAGTGGTACGCGACGATGAAGCCCTTGTAGCTCTCACGGGCTCGGGAGGGGTGCTGAAGGTACCGCACCCCTATGTTGTCGCCGCGAAGCTCCCCGTTGAGCATCATGTCCAGAAGCTTCCAGTCGAACAGAATCTTCATGACGAGCTGCAGATAAAGGAACTGAAACAGCTCACCGGGCCGCATCGGACTGTTCGATATCCCGTCGAACCACGGGTCGTAGTCCGCGTCCTCTTCCGTCAGAAAATGCCCCAGCGTCGCATCCATCAAGTCGGAGACGAAGTAGCACAGCGGCGCGTGCGGCCCGCCACGGCGCTGCAGCTGGTCCAGAGCCTCCGCCGGGTCCAACCCTTCGGGCAGTCGATCGCTCACAATGAAGGCATGGGCACGTCCTGTGTAGGCCATACCATGATCGGCCAGCTGGTTCAGCAGTACGTAGAAGGCTACATCCGTGAGTGAGGACTGCACATAGGACACCGGATCGCAGTCATCGGGGATAATGAACACCTTCACCGCGACTGGGCGATCCACAGAAGCGTACAAGCCCTTGTACACGATCCCACTGCCCCCACGCCCGATCGCCGGACCCGTAATGCGCAGCCCGTGGGTGTCGCCGTTGAAAATAGTCACATCCCCGTCTCCAGTGACGTACTGCCGGAAGCGAGAGACTAGACTCTCCTGCGTAACCAATGGGCTCGTCGGACCAACGGAAACGCTGGTGACGTACGAGTAGCACTCCGAGCTCTGAGGGGGCGCGCCGTCGACTGCCGAGGACCAAGAAACGTTGACAGGCGGATCCCCCAAAGACGGCGTTGTGTCCACCGACTCAAAGCCCCGCACGTGATCCGCATCCTCCTTCCGCTTCGCCATCTCAGAAGGATGTGAGTGTTCGGCCCCTCCCGCCAAGTTCAATGGCGTCGCCCGGACATCCGACGGTGGCGCGGTGCGGAGGTGAAGTCCCCCGTCGTACAGGGAAGACACCGTCACTCCCTGAGCCGAGTCCTCCTCACTCTCCTCCTGGCTGCGACGAGCGGGCTTGACGTCTTCGCGGAGCCCTTGCCGCTGTTCCCCCTCTACCGTGCGGCACTGGTTGCCGATCCACTTCTCCCGCTGGTCGACCTTGCGAGCGGCCTCGTCCTCCGAGGCAGCGCAGAAGGGCGGCAGCTGAAACCGTTCGTTCAGCACCGTCTCCTCCGCCGAGGACAGCCTTCGGTCCTCCGGCGGAACAAAACAGCGCGCGAGACTGCCGCTGTGCGCCTGCAGTGCTGCCCACGTGTGCATCTCATCGCAGAAGTAGATGCGAGGGGCCGGCATCGAGGGGGCGACGTGGGGGTGGGGATGAGAGGCCGCGAGGACCGCCCGCACCTGCCAGCCGTAGAAGCGCTGACTCAGCTGGAAGAGCTGGCGGAGCGCAATCATGGCGGTGTGCGGGGAGTCCACCACCACACGTGAGGCCCACTCCTGCAGTGGGGCGAACAGTGGGCCGCTGCCGCGCAGGCGATAGGGGAACGTGGCCCGATGCGGTCCGTTGCCCCGAAGGGGGTGCTTCTTCCTTGTGTTGTCGTGCTTCCCGTGGCGGAGCACACAGGAGGTGTTGTGCTGGGCACACAGGAGAAGATCCTCCTCCCGTCTCCCGTTGTTGTCGTCGTCGTCACTGGAATCACTGTGTTGGCTCTGTCCATCGGTATGATTGGGCTGGTTTGGAGACACACCCTCGGGAGCCGAAGGATTTAGCGGTGGCGGCGGCACGCTGTACCCCGCGACAGTCCTGCGCGCCAGAAAGCCTTGGCTCCCGCACAGCGGTGGTCGGCCCTCCTTGTCCAAGTGGTTCGTGCGTGTACTGGCATTCAAGTCGCTGGGCTGCCGCTGATGCCGGTGGGCCGTCGGACGCGACCGCCCCGCTGCGGGAGGGGGTGGACTGCCGAAGAGCGGTAGCGCTGCGGTGTCTTCCAAGGCCTGCGTGGTGGCGTACACGGGAACCACGACCTCCTCCATGTTGAGCACATACAAGAGACTGGACCCCTGAGGGAAGAAGACGCAGTCCTCCTCCCTCTCCGCCTCGGACGTCTCGCGGGAGGAGGCGGTAGGGCTTACAAAGAGCAACCCTCGATCGCCGCTGCAGTGTACGCCGAGAAGGTCCGCTCGCACCATGTCCTGCGGTGTGGACGCCAGCCCCAACGCCTGCGCGTCCTTCTTGCCCTTGTTGGACGCGGAAGGGGGCCGGCCGGCCGGACCAACGCCACCGCTGGGCAGGCTCGTTCCGGAGACCAAGACCGAAATGTTAGACGTCGACGCCACAGCGCTAACCAAGGAGGCCTCCTTAGCGGGAGGCACTCGCAGCGTCATGCCAGGAAATCGCACATCGAGAAAGGCGCGGAAGACGAGTTGAATGTAGTACAGCTGAAAGAGTTCCGCATCGGTGAAGTCGTCGAGCTCCAAAAAGGGCTGCTCGTTCAACGGCTCCTCCACCGCTGCTTCGCTCGTCCCCGTGGCTGGTGGCAAGGCCGACGCGCCACGGGGTGTTGGCGTGGGACTCACGGCGGAAACGCTGGCCTCTGCCATCGACTTAAAGACCGACGATGGGGGCCGGGGCACCGGCTCGGGCCAGAACTGGCTGCACGACGCCTCCGCCTCCGCAGGGAGCCCCGTCGCGTCTGGAGGGGGAAGGTGGTGCAGGACGCCCTTCACCCTCATGCGGTGCAGGATGGAGACAGGGACCTCTTCGTTCTGGTGGGCGATGCCGTAGCGCAGCATGGCGCGCAGGGCGGTGCCACCGCGCAGCATTTCCACACGAGTGGTGCAGCTGTGAAGGATTTCACCCCACGTTGTGACGCAGACGGTGAGAAACGGGAGCTCAAAGACATCCACCGCACCAGCTTGGCCCAGCGCAAAGTACAAGGCGATGGCCGCACAGTAGCGCTTCCAAAAGTCCATAGTCTGAGCTGGGCTCCCCGAGTGTCGCCCGCCCGTCCCAGTGAGGTCAAGCATCCCCTCGTCTAGCAGAGTACCAGCGGAGTCGAACAGCTTGGTGTACGGCAGCCTACCGTGGCAACGGTTCGTGGAGGACCCAGGCAGAGAGCGGGAAGCGAAAGACGTGACGGGCGAGGTTCCCATGCCGCTGCTGCTGTTCTGCAGAGACCACACGCCGGGCAGACTGCTGAATGCGCCACCCTTTCCCCACAGCCGGTCGTGGCGAAACAGTGACTTCTTCGTCGGCGCCACACAGCGGCTCATCCCATTCGATCCATGCTCTCCGCAGCGCCACCCCACCGCTCCGCCGGTGCGCTCCTGCAGATCGACGAGCGGCTTGAGATAGAACTCGCGTTCGCTTCCTCTCCCGTGTCGCCCTATCGAAGAGCCTGGGGCGTTCGTCACCTCGCCGAGGCCTACGCCAAGCGTCTCCACCTTGCACAGGTGATCCCCGAAATGAGACGTCTCCACGGTGCGGGAGACGACCCGCAGCAGGCGGCCCTCCACATCCACCGTGTGGATGCCAAGAAACTCCTCATGGTTCTCAAAAATGGGGCCATGCGACGTCCGCTGCTGCGGCCCCGGCACAGCCCCGATGAACGTGTCCTCGCAGTTCGGCGGACTGGCGTAGAAGTCCTCCTTGTCCTCGGACGGCGGAGCGAGTAAGGAAAAAGCGGCGTTCGGCTGGGGGTGAAAAAAGCAGTAGTAGTAGTAGGACAGCAGGGCACGACCCGGCAGTGACGCCGCTGGGCCGCCGTGCAGCTCTAGCTCTTTCGGCTGGAGGGGAATCCGGGGCAGTAGGGCCCGCAGCGGGGCGTTGCTCAAGACCTCGGTTCCAAGATAGGTGTACGGGTGTTCGTCTCGGTGCTGCGGCTGTCGGGCGTTGCGCTCCGTGAGGTAGTGTTGTTCCAGTGGCGCTTCCTCCCATTCATCCACCCCATCGGCGTCCCGGTCTCGCGTGGGCGTCAAACGCGGTGTCGCCATCCACGACGGCAGGGCCGCGCTGATCGCCGCCATCTGCTCCGCTACCGCGACCCGGTAGTCGTCGGCCGTCCTCGGATCATTCGGCACGCACACGGGCTTTTCCAGCGTTTTCGGACGATAGCGCAGCGCCGCTGCGAGGTGAAAGCACAGGAATTTCGGCAGCGGGCTCGTCGCGGCCCGCACCGCCTTCTCTTCCAGCTCCAGTCGCATCGCCCCGCACGGTGAGAGCGGCACAGCGGTGAACGGGAAGGGCTCCACCGCCTCGCGCAGCAGCTGCTCTTCTCTCAGCCACTCCGCTCGCTCGGCCCACAGTGGCGAGCCGTTCGCTGCATCGGCAGTGAAGGAGTGCCGGCGCCATGGTGAGGAGTGCGACGATGTCGGCGTTGGGGCGGGGCAGCGGCTTCCCGCACTCGCTGCGGTGTGCGGCCGCGCCGGGCGCAGCGGGCCGCCGACGGGGTGGCAGGGCCGGGGGTGCAGCTTCACGCCTGCCTGGACGGCCTCGTGGGAGGTGCCCGTGGTGGAGGACGAAAGCGTGAAGACGGCGAGTCGCCCCAGCGCGGTGCTCACCCTGTTTCGGTCTGGAGCAGCGCACCCCGCGTCCGCGGACGTCGGCTGCTGCGCCACGATTGCCGCGGGAAAACCGTCCTTTTTCTGGTCGGCTGCGGTCCGCCGGTAGTGCGGCGGTGCCGCCGAGGCGGTTCGCCGAGAGCAGCTCCACTCCTGCTGCGCGGCGACGTGTGAGTGCGGCGACACGGTGCAGCGCGTGCGAGCGGGCCGCAGGGACGGGATCCTCGGCTGCACACGGAAGGGAGCGGAAGCGCCCTTCTCGTGGGCAGTGGACGGCGGAGTGCGCTTGTTGGAGATGCGGCTGCTGTGACGGTTCGTCGGGGCCTGCGTCGAGCCCGCAGAGAGGAACGTCGGGCTCACGCAGCCCGCGCCGTGCTTCAACGGAGAGACAGAAATCACCCTGCAAATGAATCCGTGGTCAGAGGACAGCTCCGGCGCCATGTCCAGCTCCCCCACTGGCGTGGTGGTGGGGGCAGCGCTCGAAGCCGGACCTTCAGAGGGGTCGCAGCTGTCGTGGAGCATTTTATTGGTCTCACAAGTCGATGTGGAAGCGAGCTTCGCACGGTGTAGCAACACTGTGCGGCCGCTCCTCAGTTTGATCTTGCGACGCCTCATGGGACTACTTTGGGTGGTGGACGAGGACGTGAGATCCTCGCTCGGACTCAGATGCCACACTTGAGGAGGGGTGTTCATCCGATGGGTCGCCGGGCTCAGGGGGTAACCCACAAAGTTGAAAGGAAAGGAAACGATAGTAACAGGAAGCAATAGAGATCAACGAGAAAGAAAACCTGTAAAAATGCGTGGAAGAGAAAAATTAAAACGGGCGAAACCAAAAAAAAAAATGAGAGCAATAGAGATCGCTGCTGCCTGATATCTATTAGGCTGTTTTGGTTTCGGAATTATGGCAGCGACTCAATTACGCACGATCTTGTCTATACTACAGAAGAATGTCACTGCGCACGAACGCCAGAAAAAAAAAAAAAGAACAAGGGGGGGAAGGAGAAAAAGAAAGCTATAAAAAATGGCTTTGTGTGTAGTATTTAACGCATTGAGGGGTGTTCGATGCCGTCTAGGGATCAAGCCCTCAAGAACCAACGAATTGCTCTTCGGAGTTGAGTCCAGTGAGCCTTAACACTTCACAATATTTAATACGTCAATCACAGGGGATGAAAAAGTGTAAAGTAATGAGTGGTGGAAATAGGAACGCTCGACAGCTCCTGTACTTTTCCACTTCTTTTCTCCGTGCGTGTGGATTGATTTCTCGCACAGGAGAGAAATTATAAAAGACACAAATACTGAAGTAAAACGAAGCAAGCTTAACACGAAAGGAATATGTAGTAGATAAATCAAAAGGGAAGAAAAAGTCATCGAAGAGAAAGAAAGAGAGACTAGTAAAGCTCATGGAACAGCACCGATAAACACATCTACAACATTTCAGAAAAAAAAAAGTGTAGAATGATGTATTTGTTTTTCTTCGTTTAATGCTTCACTGGGCGGTGTGGCTTCTTTCCTTTTACGAAACAAAGGAGGGTGGCGCGCTCATCTGCGGAGCAGAGGACCGTCCTAGCGCCTGGTGCTGCTCCTTGGCCACCGCCCCCTGCGCCGTCTTGGCCTCCACACGTCGCCGCTCGAGCTCTGCGACATCGCTCCGGAGGCGACGGGACTTCGCTGCCTTCTCCTCTTTGTTCCACAGGTACGGCATGAACCACGGGATGTCCTTCATCTTGTGCTGCACCGTGTCCAGCGCCTTGAGGTACGAGACGCGCGTCTCCATCGAGGAGCTGACGTCCCCGACCATGCTCTTGAGCTCTCCCACGAGTTTCCTCGGCAGCTCGCGCTCCACCCGGTCGCCGTCGTAGACCCAGTGGATCTGCTGCGGAATATTTGGTCTCGACTTCATCTTCTCGAACACGAGGCGCCGCACCCAGTAATGCAGTCGCAGCAGGTGAGGCTCGAGCTCCCAACGCGCTCCGGGGTCTACCGTTCCCCACACAATGTACACCGACTTGGACCGCCGCGAGGCGATTACCTCCTGAATAATGAGCTGTGCGAAGTCAATGCGCTCCGCGATGTGCGGCGGGCAAGCGCGGATGGACCGCCGCAGGAGGTAGGCGAGCTTGTCACTGAAGTGCTGTGCCGACGGGGACATATTCTCCCGGTGGCGAAGCAAACGCACCTCTTTTCCCATGACGCCGCTCATCTCGGACGGCTCGGGGGCCGCGGGCCAGAGGTTTCCCTCTGCCAGCTTCCGCGCAGCGAGTGGGGTGTACGGCACCGGCGGCGCGTCGTAGCGCATGGCCTCCTTCGGGCTGTCGTACTTGAGCGCCTCCCGCTCCGAGAACCCGAACTGACGGCTGTTTCGCAGGGGCTCGAGGTCACCGAGCCCCTGCAGCGCATAGGTGGTGTTCACCTGCTGCCCCCGCCAGCGCTCCTCACGATCCAGCCGGGCCCCACGGGAGTAGAGTCGCTGCTCCAGCTTCCGCTGCTGCTCCACGCTGCCACCGGCCTGCTGCTTCGCTCGGAGAATGCCCTCCACCGTCTGGGAGCGCTGGGCGTTGGTCTGTCGAAGTGGCACCTGCGCGGACTGGTGAAAGCGACGGCGCTTCTTTGACTGATACTGACGTGTTCGCTGATTGACAAGCCACAGACGTGTGGTGTGAAAGCATCCCTTGCCGCACGCCAGAGACGCAGAGAAGTGCATCTGCTCCCTAAAAGCGCAGGAACCGCGAGCTCCCCGACTCCTTCGAGCCAAAGCACAGCGGAAGTGACAAGCGAGGCTCTCTCTTTCAATTCGAAAATCCAAGGAAATGAAGAGAAGAGAGCGCGCACAGAAAATGAGAGCAAAAGTGTGGAGTCCGTTATTTAAGGAGCAGCCAAGCACTCCTCAAATCTATTCTTAATACACTCTGAGCAGTTTTGTGTGATAAAAGTAAAAATAAAGAGGACAGTCACGGTATTTGTACAGCAGAACACATCAAGATATGTCATCTTTGCGATTACGTCGTCATTCCATCTAAAGCCCTTAACCACCAGGAGGGAGTTCAAGAGAGAAAGAAATGCAGCGGCATTCCAACCCGAAATTCATTTTAATTTTAATCCTATGTGAACCACACAGCGGGGGAATACGAAGGGAGAGGTTTACCGCAGCAGAGGCTTTTTCTCTGTAAAGAAAGCTTTTTCAAAAGATCAAAGCGTCACAGATGATTCAGGCGGGGGTGGCGCATGCTGTTCGGGAGAAGAGGAAAAGTTACTTGTTACGCGTTACGGTTTGTTTGCGTCTTTGAATTCTGCGCGCTCGTGAGACTGCTGCGGGGTGGCCCCCGCTGCTTCCCTTTCTGCACGACGCACCTTCTCCACTTCATGTTCCGCCAGAAGGACACTCACATACCGCCGATGAAAGGGCACGGTGGCAATGGTGTACAGCGGAAACGACAGACCCTGAAGCAGCGCCGTCACTCGGGTCACCACGCCCTCCAACCGCTCTCGCTGCAGCTTCTGGCGGCATTCCACCCGTGTCAGCGCACCAGCCGGCACAGCCGCCGTGAGTGCCCCGTCGCTCGGTGCTGCGGCGTTCGAGCTCGTCTGGCTCGACGCTGGTGTCGTGCTCTCCCTGTCTAACATGCTGGAAGCAGCGGCGGCGTACGGTCCGGTGGAGAGCTGCACCGCTCGCTGGCGTCGTCGCATCTGTTTGGTAAAGGCGCGATAGAAATCCGCGTCCTCGGGATCGATGACCTGGGCGAAGGGCATTGGTCGAGCCGCCTCAGCAGCGACAGTTGTGGAGGGAGAAGCCGGGTGGTGGGACTCCGCTAGCGCCCCCTCCGACGTGCGGTCGGTGTGGTTTGCTGAGAAGACTCGGTGCTCACCGGTGGCTGCTCCGATAGACTCGACTGCGTCCAATGGGGAGCCGCTGTCTGCTTGATGATCCGTATTGGTGGCTACCTTTGGCTGTCGCGGTGGAGTTTCCACAGACCTTATGGAAGCGGGGGAAGAAGAGACCTCCGCACCAGCCTCCGCACCTTCGTCGGGACAGACCGCTTCACCCGCACGCAGCGCGAGTTCGAGATCGAACGCCCTGGCTCGAACCGTGAGCAAATTATCATCCACGATCATCAGCGACTCAACAGGGGTAAGGGCTGGCAGGAGGTACCCGTGGCATCCCTTCCAGCGCCCCCTCTCCACCTTGATCTTCTGCAAGCGTCGAACATCTGGTCCGGTCATGTACGCTCGAAGCGCCGCGACCTGAGAAAGTAGGAAGGGCAGCACTTCCTCCACCAGCTCGAGGACCTCCAAAAGGGTCGTTGGGATTTCATCCGGATATTCCTCACGCACCGCCGTCCACGGCGTGACGCCCTCCCCGGAGCGGTCGTCTGCTTCGGAAGGCAGCGCAACGGGGAGCGGGAGCTGGCCGTCGGATCGGGAGCCCGTGACTCGCTCGACGTACGCCACCAGATGGGGAAACTTTTCCATCAAGTGCGACGCCGGCGGGTCATCCATAAGAAAAATGGCTGAAAACACGGAGCCAAGCATCACATCCGTCATCGTCGGATGGGGGGTGCCCAGCACAAACGTGTCCGAGTGCAGCAGCGAAGTCGCCTCCTCCTCCTTGACTTCACAGCTCGACTGCTGCGCCGCAAAGTGCCGATCCAGGAGTTGGCAGAGCACCAAAAAGTGCTCCGTCATGTACGGCGCCGTCGCCTGCGAAACCCCAGTCGCGGCGAGCTGTCCGCAGATGGCTTGCTTCGCGAAGGGAGCCACCATTTTAGCCATGCTCCGCCCCCCGGCTGGAATAATGAAGAAATAATACAGTAGACCAGCGATCACGTCGGTGCTTTCGCCAAGGAAAAACCGGTACAGCAGAGAAGTTTTGCCGAGCCACCAGTACGTGTACAGAGAGAAGGCCCAGTCCATGGCGTGAAGCTGCGGGTGGGAGCGTTTGTCGATGCGCAGACTGCCGGGGGCAGCGTGTGCGTGAACGGGAGAAGTGCGATGGGGCGGCGGATCGCAGGTCTTTGCCTGCTGCTCCACTACGTCGTCCAGGTCCCACACATGGGCCACAGTGATGCCCCACGGTGTCTGGGTTCCCATGGTGCGGGACTTGTGAAAGGTCGCGTACAGAATAGTGCTGAGATAGCTGCTGCAGTACAACTTGCACTGATGCGTCGGGGCACGGCGCAGGCGAAGATACGTGAGCGCGTGATGGAATCCAATCGTGTATGGTGAACCAAAGAGCCGAAAGACGGGTGTGTGTGGCGACGACATCGAAAGAAAGATGAAGTAAAGGAGAACGAATAATAAAAGCTTTAAAAAAAAAAAGTTGTGAGAGTTGTGTGTTGTGTGACGAGTATGTTTTGGGGTCCTTCTTCTAGATTTTTCATAGGGCTAATAGAATTCCGCAAGAATGAATCATACATCACAGAGAAAAAGATAGGGGATAGAAAGAAAAGGAATTTTAAAAAGAGAGGTCGTGTTTTCTTCATTCGCGACTCAGAAGGAGTCGTACACCGCCGCTACCCACTACCACACAGGGGAGAGGAGAACACGCTAAAAGAATACGTCGGCTGGATCTTGGTGTGTTAGTTTCTAGCACTGCGGTAACATCCTAAAATATGACAGCGTCAGAAAACTATGAAGTACGAATTATTCATAGAAAATAATAAATAATAAAAATAGCAATAAGATCGTGACGCACTGCATCCCCTTGCTCCGTTCCTAGTGCCCAGTGATGCTCCACAGGCCCATATCTCGCTTTGTATTTCGTTGTTTCGGTTCCGTTTATAATTGTGCTATTGTTATTTTTCCGGAACCTGTTTCTTTGAGCCCTCCCCTCTTCCTTTCTGTTTTAATATGTACTTACCATGTTGTACGATTCATTTAACGAAAAATAGCACGGAGATCATGGAGTGGCGCGGCGGAAGGTGAGAGGGTTTCGGCTGCGGTACAGGAGGACGTAGGCGACGTGCCCCTCCCCCCCACCACGAAGCCGCACCACATTTTCTTCCTCCACAACGGCCGCATTTCTATCGTCAAACACCACCCACGAGTCCCCGTACTTTCCCCAGTAGATGTAGTGCCCCGAGTCAGAGCTCCGGCCCTTGTGGGAGATGACGCCACACAACTCGTAGTAGCCGCTCTCGTTCTGCAGCACTGTTGGAATCGGGTCTGGGGCGATCTCATGCGGGTCCACCTTCTGCTCCTGCCGGCTCCGCTTGCGGCGGTCCACCTCTTCGTCGCGCCGCTTGTTGATCTCCTCCCGCGCGGGCTTCTGCGCCTCCCGAAGTGAATCACTAACGAGCATGAACGTGTCCAGCGTCAAGGGGAACGAGATCGGCTTCAGCACCTTGGCCTTCTTCTGCACATCACTTCTCCAAGAAAAGCGAGTGAGATTGACCATGAGGTACTCTGGCGCCTTGGCGATACGGCTGGTGCGTAAACGCTTGATTTCTTGCCCAGTGGACTCCTCCGTGACGGTGAACTCTTCGTTGAACGCCTTCTGCAGGCCCCCCTCCACATTCTGTACGTCACCATAGATATTGCACGTAAGGATGCTGAAAGGCACGCGAGATTTCTCGCCCTCCGCCGTGTCGTCTACTCTCTTCTGCACCATGTCGAGTTCTCCACAAAATAGGCTCTCGTACTTTGGCGGCAGTACAGCGCGAATCGATTCCATCAGCGTCGTGAGGGCCTCGTGGGAGTCCTGCTGCATCAGGTGTTGGTGATCATCCAGCTGCGCGAAGGAAGGGTACTTTTGACAGAACTCTTTAAAGAAAGCCATGGGCATGACTGGCTCGGTGAGATTGCGGTGGAGGGCGTTCAGCAACTCCCCGAGCTGCATCAGCACTTTGTCGCTCCCACGGTACTCTGACAACACCTCCCGGACTTGCGGAATCGACCGAATCATTTGTACGGCGGCGTTGAGATAGCACGTGTTACCCATATTCTCAATGCCGTTCATCGCAATAGCAGCATTCTTCGTTGCCTCGTCAGTGTCTTGCACCACTTGTTGAACCGACGGAAGCACCGTGCCATCCGGGGTACCAATGAGCATGAGGGTTTTTCCTGGCGCCAGACCCATGGCGCTGAGGGTGGCCGTCGGAGCACCGCGCAGTCCCATGATCTTTTGCTTTTCCACCGGAATACTGGTTCGCTGGTGAATAAGTTTTTTGAGGTGTTCCAATGACTCATTGGGATCTACGTCGAGGGAAAGTGTCTCTTTCCCCCATTTTATTTTGATTGGAACAGCCATCCCTATAGCTCTAATCAATCTCTCAATCTCTCCTCTTACCAAAAAATAGCATACTGGGATGGTAACGAACAAGAAAAAAAAAAAGTTGTAACATTCGAAATAAAAGAAAAAAAAAAAAGAAAAGTGAGACGGGAGGAACGAAAGTTATTTAGCATTTCAGACCAATTATAGAAATTTGGAAGCTCATTTCCATCCAGAAACAGGAATGTCGTTCTTCCATTCCATACCATATCCTACCACAGGCTAGTTGTATGGAAGAAAATGCAGCGCTACGAGGGAGGAGCCCAGGGTTCAGAGTAGCACCCCCCCGCAGAGCTGGCACAAGGCACCAAGCACAAAGTCCGTCAGCCCACAGCAGGGGCACCGGCCCACCACACTCTCCGAGGAGAAGAGCGGCACGCTGCCGAAGGTGGTAGGGGAGAACACCGAAGTGTGGCACTCCGATGACGGCGACGCCTCGCTGCCGTGGGGGTCGAAAGACGAGGAGCGCAGAACGAGGGTCAATGCCGCCACACCAGGCTCCTCGCACATGGAGCAAGGGAATTTGGTTCGGACAAACTGCATGGCACCCGACTCAGGGTTGTGCTGGATGGCGTCCCTCAACTCAGAGGTCTTCTGTCCCGTGCACTGCTCCAGGAACGTGTCGAGCGCCTCTGCCCAGGAAGACCAGTCCGCGAGCCACAAACGGATGAATGCATTGCGAGTAAACGAGCTCTCTACGTCTGTAGAGTGGTCTCTCTTCTCCCCACACTGCTGAAGCCAATCCCGGTAGAGCAGGACGAATCCCAGCGCCCCATCGGCACTGCGAGCGTGCGGGGAGGCGAAGGCAACACCCGTGGAATCGCCTTCCGTTCCAGGAACCCTGTCCGCCTTCTGAAAGAAGAGAGGCTCCGACAGTGTCATACCGGCAAACCCCATCTCACACGCGAGGAGATGGACCGCCTGAGCGAGCAAGAGCTCGTTACGGATGAGAAAGATTTCACTGGGGCATAAGCGGGTGAGGGCTATCAGCACCGCACGCCACGTGGGCACCTCTGTGGATACATGCAGCATGGAAGCCTGCGCCTCCAGAGGTTCGGGTTTGGGTGTGCCCTCACGAGAAGACGGGCAGTGCAGCAGGTAATGGCTCTCCACCTCACACAACGGGAAGGTGCGATAGAAGTGATCGTCGTGAAATGGAGCCAATGACTTCGGGTAGCGCAGAAACAACTCCGTGCGCAACGCCTGACGCCAGCAGAGGTACATCTCTGCAAGCCGAACCGCTCGTGCGATGTGCCCCTGTTCCAAATCCAAGTCGTTGAGTCGAGTGCCCGGAGATGCAGAGAGTCCTCCGGTCGGTTTCTTCTCGATCTTCTGGTTTCGTCTGACATTCCACAGGAAACTCGTGGTGCCAAAGAAGTACCGTTGTCGTGTCTGCCGCAGAGGGTAAAACACGAAGTCGGAGTTCTTCGCCGGGGCGATGGGCTCCCAGCTTAGATGCGACAGGCTGCTCATGCCGTTCCACAGCAACGTCATCACGTGCGGGTCCACCAGGCGCTCCTCCAACAGTTGACCAGCCATAGCGTTGAAGCGCGTGCCGGACGGTGTGCCAGGGGTAAAGGGGTTCTGTTCTGGACCTAACACCTCGACTGGTGACGGTGTCAGGGGCAAAGTCACCTCGGAGCCCCATCCCTTGGAATGCAATGGAAATAGTTGCTGCAGTGCTGCACTGAACCAGTTCGATCCGTCGCATCCGAGTAGCGGTTGAAGCACCTGTGTGTGAGCGGCATCACCGCGATCGAGAAGCACCAGTGCCAGTGCTGCACTCGAATGAAACGTCACGGCCACCACACTTCCCGCAACATCGGAGGGCAGAGTGAAGAAATGGCGAGCGTGGCGCAGCACAGCGGTCTGAAACACCACGCGGCAAGGGGTCTGGTCCGTTAAGGAGAAAAGATAAATGTTCTGCCTCGAATATCCGACGACCACGAAGGGGGCCGGGCGGCGCAGGGAGTGAGACTCTGCGCCAGCGGCTGCGACGTAGGGACAAAAGGTCCCGAGAAACCCATCGAGTGGCAGCGCTGCAAAGGCACGTACGAAAGGGTCCGAGCCACCCAGCTTTTCCAGCTCATACGTCTGTTCCAGGCTCCACAGGGTGACGATGTCTGGAGTAGATTCACGGAGCACGGGAAAACAGCCCCTCCACGCTACCCCGGCTGCTGCAACCAAAACACGGAGTCCAACTCGGCCAGTGGACGGCAGCAGGGTTTCCGCCACGTATAAGCAGGAGGGGTAGGCGGTGAGCTGCGGCACCTTGATCAAGGCATGCAACACCACCTGGTAGCCGCCCGAACTGCTCGAGGAATCGAACACCTCCATCACGCGAAGGACGAGCGGGCTGGCGATCACAAAGCCCGTACTGTTTTCTGACCTCCATGGGGATGACTCTGTTGCTGTACCGGACGGAGCACTGACGCCTTTGCTGCGTGGCAGTGGCTGAACTCTGCAGACCGTGCAAGGGGCGATGGGGCTAATCGGATCATGGCCACCATCCGCAGGGTCCGTAAAGCGATACAGTGGAGGTGGAAACGGTCGCAGACGATCGTCGGCCTCTTCGGCTGATGGCGGTGCGGATTTCCGAGTGGCCTTTCTGCGGCGGCCAGAGGGCTCGTCCTCCTCTACCTTAACGACCTTCTTCTCCTTCTTCTCGCTTCGGGTCTTGGTGGACTCCATCAAGAGCTCCTCCATCTCCAGCGCCTCGCTCACTTCGAGAACGTGCACGCCTAAATACGTCACCACCAGCAGAGTGTCCCAGCGGTTGGGGAGCCAGAAGTAGTCCACCATCGACACAGGAAAGCGACGGGCGCGGTACTGCTCCTCGGAAACCTGCACATCCTTCACCCCCTCGCTATCCTCCCCATAGTCGTCGTCGTCACTCCAGTCCCTGCGCTCCCGCTTGATCACCTTCGTCGCTCGCTTTCGGCCAGACGGCGCGGGAATGTCGAGCCGCTCATGCGTCAAGCGCTCCAGCTGCCGTTTGCCAAACGGCCATAAATCGACGACCAGCGGGGCAGTGCACACCACCTTGGCGAAGTGCTCGCTCTTGTCATCACCCTGCCTAGAGACAGCGTACACGAGGAGCACGTCTTGGGAGCCCTGCTGCGTCACGTACACACTGAGCAGTGCGCTGCACGGGTAGTGCTCTCCCTCGCGCCCGAGTCGAGAGCTCCACTGCAGACCTTGAATCAGCGGCATACACGGCTTACCGCCGCTTGCGTCGTAGATAGGCGCCGAGCGAAGCAGCACGCGGTCCTGGAGAATGCGAATGGTGCTGGCCGGCACCGCGAGGGTAGTGCGGTACAGGTGGACCTCTGTCCCAGTGGCCACCGCAAGGAGGTTGTGCGGGCTCCAGGCGATGCTGGACGGGGAGCGGGGCTGTGTCATGCCAGACACGACAAAGGTGGTGGTGTCCAACACCGATGTCGGCTGCGGAGCGGGTCGAAGACTGTCATTAGTCTGGATGGAGCTCTCCGGGGTCACGGTGTTCAAGCGGTCGTACTTGGCGCCGAGACCAAAGTGAGACATTTTCGTTCAAGAAAGACGGCAACGAACGAAAGCGAAAAAAATATATATTTTAGAAGCTCCAAATTTTCCAACTTTTATTTTACAGAGTTGATCGCACAGGAAGTAAAAGGTGAGATGTACGCTGCTGAGATGGATCGACTGAAGTGAATCTACTACTCTGTTGTTGTTGTTCTTTTAATGGAGTTTATTTGCTTCTGCAAAGGAAAAGAGGAGAAGATACATAAAATAAAGGGGGAAAAAAGACGCAAATGACGTGTGCTGATGAAGCTCTACACGACTCTCATCGCTTTAGAATTCGTCTCTAGGTAATCGCATTCCCACGCAGGTGGTGTTGTTAATATTATTGTCAATGAAGAGCTCTCCACAGAGAGCAAACGGAATAGGAGTGAATCAATCCTCACTCAAACTAAAAATTCTATTTCACATAGTGGACTACACCTTTTTGTTGCTTTTCGGTTCACTACTCTCTGTTTCTATTTTTTGGATGCCTTACCATTTGTTTGTTTCTCTCTTTTATTTTGTTGTTCTTTTCCCTCACCCTTATTATTTGAGGCTCGCGTGCACCCTGGCCAAATTTTTTGAGATGACACTGGTAACGAAAAAAAGAGCCCTTCTGATAACACGAAGTCCAGTCCATCACACTGACAGTATTGCGATTACATAAAAAAAAGTACTACGAAAAGAAAGCAGAAAACATATTATGAATTTCAGAATGAAGAAGCTTGTACCCTCACCACGTTCCAATAATCTTTTTTATTACTATTTTTCTGGGCATCCAAAAGATTTCGTTCTTTTAGCCTTTCTTACACTCTAGCTCAAAACAGAGAGAAAACAGAACAACCACAAACTTCACAGCGGAGAGAGTACTGGCCCTGAAACAGAAGTAACTATAGGAAAGAATTAGAGTAGGACAGAGAGAAGATGAAATGAGAAAAAAGAATAGGAGAAATCATCATAACAATATTATTGGTGAAACAGCAACTGTACACGTCACTCACTAATTCACTCTTTCTTTCGCTCTCGTTCTTGTTTCATCTATCTATAGAGGTCTGTGGTTCTGTCTGAAGCTGAAGTCGTATATATGTGTGGCCTTTCTCGTGTACTTCTTGACTCATGATGTACTCTACAATGACTTTCAAAACCAGTATTAATTATAGAGGTGGATCGTCACATCATATCGTCTGGGTATCCTCCCTCAGACCCAACAAAATAATGTTTTAACAAAAAAAACAAAAAGGTGTATCAAAGCATTTCAGAGAGTTCCCTCCTCCACTTCTTCAACGATCTCTCGGAACTCGGTACGAAAAGATATACTGATGGATATAAAGGAGGCCCTACTTACGTATATTACGTACATTCCTTTAACTTCTACTCTAGTGGACTGCCTCACAGAGGGGGGAGCTCTCCACTCTTCGAAACGCTAGCAGCCACAACACGCTTGCTGTTGGGAGGGCTGGGGTTCAACATCTTGGGGAGCACCGCGGCGGCCGCATCAGTGTGCGTATTGCTTTCGGCACCGTCCAGACTAATCCCGCTGCGAGCGACGTTGATGTCGAAGCGTTCCAGCGCAGACTGCATCGCGCGAGCCATGCCGTGCTTCTCCACTATAGCACGTAGCTCGGCGACGATGGGGACCGTGAGTTTGTGCAGGCGCTCGAGCTGGTGGCAGCGGCGGGTGAGCTGCTCCTTTTCTTCTGAGATTTTCTGTGCGCGGAGTTCTCCCATATAATCGGACTCCATCTTCATAGAGGCGATGGTGCTGTTCAGGTGCGCCACCTGCTGACGGTAGTGTTCCTTCTCTGCGCAAACCTTCTCGTTGAGCTCCGTCAGCTGCTTGTAGCCAGCCTGGTCGCCAATGGCGCCTTCCAGACGCTCCACCGTCTTCTTTGCAATCGCCCGCTCCGAGCGAAGTTCGTTGATCTCGCGCTTGAGGTTGCGGATGAGTTCATCGGACTCGTCCTTCGTCGCCTTCACTTCGATCAGCTTCTCACGCATCTGATCCTGCAGCCGCTTCACATTACGCTCCGCGTGCTCGGCGCGGCTCTGTTCGGACTTGCAGGCCTGGTCGGTCTGAGACATCTCCTGTGACATGCGGGACTGCAGATCTTGCAGCTCTTCAGTGATGGCCCGCACGTGCTCGAGGTGCTCCTGACGGCGCTCCTCGGCGTCGAGGTGAAGGGCCTCGACCTTGCTGCGGAGGTTCTCATTCTGAGCGTTGAGGAAAATGGCATTGTTGGTGTACGCGTTCTCCTTCTCTTCCAGCTGCTTGCGGAGGCGCTGCACCTCCTCATGCTTGCTGTCGTGGCACGCCGTCATATGAGTGAGCTTCTCGTAAAGGTCCTTCTGCACGTGGGTGGAGTGGCGCTTCAGCTCATCATGCTCACGTTGCAGCTTGTTGAGCGCCTTGAGGTAGCGCTCGAGGTCGTCGGTGAGGCGGGTGCGCTCTGCGTTAAACGAATCCACCACCAGCTTCTTCTCGCCCTTGTTTTTCTCTGCATCTGCGCGGAGAACGGTGATGGTCTCGTACGCCTCGCGCTCCTTGCGCTCCATCTCCTCTTCGAACTTGTGCAGACGAGACTTGAGGCTGTCCATCTCAGCGCGGGTGAGCACCTTGTAGTTGAAGGACTCGTCGTGCACCCCCTGTTTCTCCTTGAGAAGCCTCCCGAGGTCCTCCTTCTGCTTCATGAGCTCGCTCTTCATGGCCACATTAGCCTTGAAGTCCTCTTGTTCCCGCTCGGTGGCACGGCTCACAAAGTCCTTGTGCTCGGCCTCCAGCAGCTGGTGCTGGTGGCTCAAGTCCGAGAGTCTATCGGTGAGCTCCTCGGCCTGCTTCTTGTGCACGCCTACCTCGAGCTGCAACTGGCGCTGCTGCACGGCCGACTCGCTGGTGAGGCGATCAAGCTCCTCGTACAGCTGTTTGTTTTTCTTTTTCTCCTCATCCAAAAAGGCTTGTGTGGCTTCCACTTCACGAAGACGGTTCTGGGCGGTGGCGTGCAGGCGCTTGTTGTCCTCGCGAACGGCATCCAATTGGGTGTTCATGATACCCACTAACAAGCTGGACTTCTCATCATCACGTCCACGCGCATCCAGATCTGCCTGGAGCGCCAGGGAATGTTCCTTGTACTTGTTTACCTCACCGTGGAGCACCTTCAGCAGCACAGCGGTCTCGGTATCGACACTGCGGGGGTCCAGGTTGCCAAGGTCCATGTCCTTGAGGCTCTCAGGGTCCACCTGCTGAGAGAGGGGCTTCGGCATGTTGGCCATCTCGTCCTTCAGCTCACTATTCTTCTTTTGAAGGTGCTCGTGCTCCGCCCGAAGCACTGCCATGGCCTTCTGGAGCTCGTCGTACTGCGACTCCAAAGACCGGCGAAGTTCCTGGAACTGCTTGTCACTCGCCTCAATACGAGACTCACTCTCAATGTATTTCATTTGAGCCAGTTCTAGTTCGTTGTTCAGCATGGCAGCGCGGCGAATCGCAGAGTCTCTCTCGCTTTCCATCGCCTCCTGAACCATCTGGAGGCCCAGCACCTTCGCCTTCAGTTCCGCGATATCACGGTCCTTCATCTCGATCGACTCCAGGAGCTCCTTCTCCACGGCATCGAAGTTGGCCTGGCGAGCGCGTTCGGCGATCGCGTTGGCCACGGTCTGCTCGCGGATGCGGAGGCTCTCCAGCACTTTGCCCTCCTCCTCCTCTACGCGCTGTCGAAGCTCGAGCTCCTCGTTCCGCAGCCGCTCCTTCTCCTGCTGAAGACGCAGCAGCTCGGCTTCATGGGCGAGCTCTGCCTCCTTAGCCGCAACGGCACCGGATTTAGCGCCACCTTTCTTTCCTTTCGCCATGAGATCGGTCGCAGAATGCGTCGAAGGTCGATGAAAAACTGCGGAATACCAGTTCTGTCAGCAACGTCTGTGTACACACTGCCTCTGTCAATGCAAGAGAACCTAGGAAACACAAGGCCCAAGGAGGTCTACTTCTATTTACAAGAAAATCAAAAGAATATGTTTAGAAAATGTTCTTCAGAAAAAAGAAGAAGAGATTTAGTCCTACAATTCGATTGATTGTCACTGACAACAGCAAAAAATAAAAATATTAATATTAAAAAAATCAAGCCGTGCTTAGCTAAATCAAAGTCCAAAATAATAACAAAAAAAAGAAAGGTGAAGCTCCATCAATAAGCACTGTCATCCATACACGCGTAATCGCTAATCACAAAGTACGGAAAGAGTAGGGAATATTTGATTAATATTATTATATTTTTTTCAGTTACAGCGTACAGAAACACCAAAACGTTCGGGATGAATATAGATATGTTCAGACGAGTACGCATCCGGCGCTCTTGCTTGGTGGCGGTGGAGTACCACGCACTTCCTCTTCCCCTTCTTTTTTCTGATTAGAGTTCTCTTCACGCAGTTCTTCTTTAAATTTTTATATCCTTTTTTTTTATCAAATTGATTAAAATCACTGTAGTTTTTATGTGCAGCGGAGAATCACGAATATTTTTTTTAAGAAAAAAGAAATCTATGGCAACTACAGTGCTCGTGTCCCGTTGCGAGCGGCTCGCTTCATCCGCTCTTTTAGGGGAGCAGCTACTTACGATGTCGGTTGTTGTTGTTTTTTCATAATATGTACTTCTTTCCAGTGTATGTGGGGGAGGGGAACGATGCGTTAAAAAGGTAAGAACAAAGAGAGAAATCCTCCGGCACCCTTAAAAAACAAATGCCGGTCAAGGGTTGAACACAGCGGTGTAGCTGAGCAACCACTCCTCTCGAGAAGTACGTCAGGGGAGTTGTCATTGGTTATCTACTATCTACAAAAAAAAAAATTCTAATTGATCACATCTTTTTTTTTCTATCAAATGCGGACCTGGGTTGTACAGTGTTGTACCTTTGTTGAGGCGACCAGTCGGCAAGACGATTGAGGGGGAAGAGCTTTATTGAAAAAGCTCTAATTATAGAGAAGAGAGCGTGAGTTCAAAATAAAAATTTAAAGATGGAAAGCTCTAATGGTCTATAATAGTAATGTCGTGAGAGGGTTCTCTACGAGTATTTGGAATCTAATGAGGTCTAAACATCTTCTTTTTCTTCTTTCTGTGTGGTGAAGACAGAACTCTGTGGTAGTCCTTGTGTGTTCACCTCCCACTCTTCACTCCCATCAAAGAAAAAACAAAACCAATAGCATGCAAATGCGTTCAATGGTGGTGGAGGGGAGGGAAATCACGATAAATAAATAAATAAATAATAGTACAATTATCGTATAAAAAAAAGAATCGAAATCACCACATCATCGCTACAGAATATGACATATACGTCTTCTAATTGGGTATTTTCACCGCGTTGCTTTGAGTTCTCGTTAGATTCTCAATGACGGCGTTGATGTCCTGCAATACCCCAGTGTGATCTACGACGAAGGGCTCCATATGGCCGTCAGGGTAGACGTAGTAGCGCTGGCCAATGTTGTGCTGGCGATCACTCTGCCAGCGGATGTCGACGAGAGCGTTGCATGTGACGTGTGAGCGTAGGTTCGACAAGGCAAAGAGCGTGGAGGCACCGGACGGATTTGGGATGACCTTCCGCAGGTAGACAAACTTGGTATCGCGCGGCACCGATTGTTTCTCTGGCTCTGAGATAAAGGCAGCGTGCACCGCCACAGGAGGTAAGCCCTCCGCCCGGCATCGGTTCACATTGTCGGCGAAGGCTAAAATGGACTTGACGACCTCGCCAATGTAGAGCTGTGCCTCGGACAGCGTCAACAGCCGAACATCCTCGTCAAAGTAAGTCGAGACGTGGGGGTGCGGCTGAGCCCGCGGGGGTGCTTTGCTACTCACATCTGGGACGTACAGCACCATCTGCAGATGGATATCGACCACGGCCGAGCCCGTCCCAGCGCTGGTCGGAAACATCGCGCCGTACCGTCCAGGCTGGAGGCAGTAGTAGAGCACCACAGGGTCCTCCGCGCCGGGGTACGCGTAGAAGCGCACCCAGGAGCCTTGTAGAAATTCGAACTGGAACTGCTGGCGGTGCTCATTGTTCCGCGGTAAGGCAAGGTACGCCGCAGTGGGCTTCAACGGACCCGCCGTATATGGCGGGGCACCAAGCCTGGTGGAAGAAGGTCCTGCAGTGGGGTAGGGGGCGTTCGCACTAGTATTCACGGCACCTGGACTAGCCGTGATGCCGCGAGCCCAGGACCGGGTACCGCGTCCCAGGGTTTGAAATGCATACATGGAAGGGACTGCTTGAGTGGGAATACCTCCTGAGCGCAGTGGTGCCGCAGGGCCTCGAAGTGGCATCGGCAGCGGGGGACCCCCTCGACTCGTGTGCCCGCTGACTGACCGAGCCCGAACCGCCTGCTGAGGTATCGGTATGTTAAAGCCTGGCCCCTTGGCCGTGCGAATCGTACCCTTGGGAGGCTGTCTCAACGGACCACTGGAGGCAGGCGTCCCGGCACGGGCGGCAAGTGGATTGCTATGAGGAAAAGAGGTCGGCTGCTTGACAACATCCATAGGCCTCTCTGCAGTGTGCGCCGAGATCATAATAGGCTGTGACAGGCTCTCCGCTCGACGCCGTGCGGCGATGCCGATGATCCTCCCCTCCTCATTGACGGAAGGCGACCTTAGGACGGCAGGAGCGGAGGGGGTCGTCTTGGTTTGTCCAGAGCTTGGGTACTGGTTATTCCTAAGGGCGGTGTTCTCATTCAGGCTCTTCTCCGTGCGGGGCTGCTTACGGGGCGGCAACTCTGTGTCGAAGTCCTCCTCCGAGCTCCCCTGTGCTTCCCGCCGGCGGCTGGTGGAGCGTGTCCGCATGCGGCCGGCCACGGGTCTCTCTAGACGGTGATGGGCAGCAGGTAGCGTGGGGAGCTTGTCCAAAGACGAGCTGCTCTGCAGCGACACGTCCTCCAGCGAGGAGCTCGCTGCCCGACCACGTCGACTGCTCGCTCGCCTTGGCGGCGTCTTATCGTAGACGCTGGAGTCCGCCACGCCGTCCGCCTCACGGTGCGGCAGCACCAGCTGTGCCATGTTCTGTGGCACCTGCACGTGCTGAGGACCGCCAATGTTAATCTGCCCACCGGTGGAGGTGCGAGCGTACGTGTCTCGGCCCTGATGCTGAGAGGAGCCCTTTGTCGGGTCTTGATAGCGTGGGAGAGAAGCCTCCAGTGCGCTGTGGCGTCGGGGGGAGGTGTCCCACACCATAGTATTCGCCCGTGAGGATCGGCGGGGAGAGGGTGTGACGCTGGGACCCCTGCAGCGGAGGGAGTGCGCGTGAAGTTTGGCGTCGGTGGTGAAACGCTTACTGCAAGTGTGACAGACAAAGGCCACCTCCCGCATCTTACCGCTGTACGCGCACAGCCGGCACACATCGTAGTCGCACTTGAAGCAACGGAATGCTGGGGCATCAGAGGAGAGTTGGAGAATCGCTCGGTCACAGACATTGCAGTCGAAGCCGCTGTAGCTGGGGGGAATACGTGTCAGCTTCGTCATCACATGGTGATTCATGCACTTGTACTCCTGCTCAATGGCGCTGTTGAGTTCTCGAGGAATAGATACCACTGGTCTCAGATTCCACCGGGTGGAGTGCTCTCTCCCGGGGTACACGATAGCGTATTTGTCATCACTGGTATGGACCAAGGACGAGTCGCTGGAGGTGATGCTCACACTCCCTTCCCGCAGCTTGCCCACTGTCGTCGCACCTTGGAGCACGAGCGGCGGAGGCGGAACGATAGCTCGAGCCCCGACAACACCAACGTCGGAGAGAAGAGACACGCTGCTTTCACGCCGCTGTTCACCGCCGCGAGACCGAGCGGTATTTAATGGCAACGGAATCATAGAGGACTTCGTCGTCGCCTGCCACTGCTGTGGCTGCTCCAGCTCTTTTTGTTGTTGTGCTGGCGGCGGTGGGGGTTGTTGCCATGAGGTCTTTAGCTGGCGACGCTCGTAGAACTCCTGGCGCTCCACTGTGTGCCTCCCGTTGTACTCCGAAGTCACCACGTGGTGGCGGCTCTGCAGCATGTCAAAAGCGGTGTCGTACTCCATCAAAATGTGCACGCGCCTCTTGCGCTCAGCACTTTCAACGACACGCACCCCCTCCCGCATCACCGTTTCTGGTGCTTTCTTCATCGATACCGGCACATTCGAAGAAAGACTCTGCAGTGTGTGAGTCGTCGTCCCTGCCAATCCATGCTCCAGTAGGTCTAACTTCTGAAGCAAGCTCATTGGACACGAGAGAGGTCGTCGATGCCACACCGGATCTTCTAACACGTCCTGAAGGGTGGCGCGTTTGGAAGCATTAGGGTCTAGAATTCGGGCGACTAAGCTGCACAGCTGTGGATCTATTGGGGTCCAGCCCGCTGGCCAGCTCCACATGGCCTGTGAGACCGCATTAAAGAGCACGAGTTGCTTTTGCGTCTTCTCCATGTGCTGAATATGATTGCGTTCCATCGCGTCAATGTAGGGGTTCATCCGGGTGAGAAGGACATAAAGTACCACCCCGATGCTCCACGTGTCGACCTCCTTTCCATAGCTCAGGGAGACAGAGGAGGAGGAGTTCTTTGGCTTGGTCATTCGGTTGAACACCTCCTGCGCCATCTCCGGTGCCATGTACATGGCAGTCCCCGCCACGGTTTTCCGCGGCTGGGTATCGGAAATACGGCTGGATAATCCAAAGTCCGTTATCTTGAGCGTTCCACGGTCATCGAATAAGAGGTTTTGGGGCTTGAGGTCTCTATGAATGCAGCCCTTAGAATGGATGTAGGAGATGGTGTGCACTAAAGCCCACCCGATCCAAAGAATCTCTGGGACTTCTAGCTCACGGTAGCCAATGATATCGTGGAGAGATTTTGGTACACACTGCTCCATCAACACATAGGCGTGCTCGTCGTCCCTTCCAGCACCGTAGTATTTGACAATGTTCGGATGTCTGGAGAAGTGGCTCATGAGCGTTACCTCTTCGTTCAATCGCTTCCAGTCGTTCTCCGACATCGTCTTGGAAGAAACCTTCAGCGCGAAGTGCTCCCCTTGATTGGAAATCGCGGCGTACACTTTGCCGAAACCGCCCTTGCCGAGCAGCGCTGTGCTCGTGACGAGCCGGTCCTCCTCCTCAAAGTACACCGCCATTTTGCTGTCGAGAGAGCTTTCCTGCTCTCCCTCAATCAGCCGGCACCGCTGCAGGTGTGGGGTTTGCGCCGTGCTCCCGAGTCGCTCGATGGCCGGGGTCTCCGATAAGCCGCGCTCGGACTGGCGCCGTGATGGCGGGGTCCCCTCTCCACCCAGAGCATACATGGCGCGAAGACGTGAAAACGTGTGGAAACGAACGCTGGAGCAGTAAAAGGAGGATCAACACACTCCACCGTAAGACTGTGTGGGGTTGACAGTTTGGTGTTTTGTTTCTCTATAAATGGAAGGAGTACAAATGCAAGACCAAAAAGTAGGGAAAACTATGAAGTTCCCTGATGAATTTTTAAAAAAAATATGTATAAATATAAATAGAGAAAAGAGAATATATAAGAGATAGAAAGAGAAATGTGCATCCCAAGTGGAAAGAGCCGGTACAGCAGTACGTCAACTATTCAGAGAAGCGAAGGCAAATTACCAAAATTGATGAATTACGAGAAAATTACGATTCAAGAATCCATAGTGATCCTTAAAAATAGAGAACTTAAGGGTGCTGCTAGTTCGTTAGAGAGACAGGGGTAAAAAACAAAAAAGAGAAACAATTGAAAATAACCCTGACGTAGCCACAAGTCAAAATAAGGGATGTGGAGGTGGTGTGTTCCCATAGATACGATCATTTACTTTTCCTTGTTTTGTGGTACTAATTCTACGCCTTACATTTTTGCTTCCGCTGGTACGCTTTGGATGATGTGTGATTTGTCGTTTGGTACTGTACTCTACATGGGTGACTCTCTGGCGATGTTTCCCGTGGAGTCAGCACAGAGCACGTGAATATCCAATATCCAATCGTTCTTCGCTTCTTCACCAAATCAATGACGGGCTTGATCCACACTGCACGTCACGTCAAGTCATCAAAAGAAGAGGGTGGAGGTAAAGATATAAATAGATAAAAATCAAATAAGCACTAACGAATAGTTAAGATCTACCGTTCCCAAGTACAGGCGCCACTGGGGGTAGGCAATCGTAGAAGTAGACATTCCAATGCGGCGACTACGCCGATTCGGGGGTAGCTCCCTCAGACGGCTGGGCGGCTGCACGCTGTTTGTCCAAAGGGTTGCTCTCTACCTTTACCGCGGTGTGAATGCACGCGATCCCGCCCGTGAGATTATGGTAGCGCACGAAGCCGAACCCCGCCTCCTCGATCATCTTGGCGAACTCCTCCTGTGAGGGAAACGCGCGTATGCTGTCCACCAGGTAGCGGTAGCTCTCCTCATCAGCGACAAAGCGACCCGCAAGGGGAATAAAGGCGTACGACCACGCGTCGTACGGCATGCGGAGCAGGGGGCACGTCACCTTGCTGAACTCCAGCACATTCAGGACACCGCCCACCTTGAGCACGCGAAACGCCTCTCGTAGCGCCTTGGGGCGGTCGCTGAAGTTGCGGATCCCGAACGCCACCGTGTAGCTGTCGAAGGAGGCACAATCAAAGGGCAGCTCTTCCGCATTCGCGCATACCCAGTCAAAGTCAAAGTATCCTTCCCGAGTAGCCCGCTTCTGACCCTCGTCCAGCATGCTCTGATTAATGTCACACACCGTGATCTTGGTGTCGCTGGAGCTGGTAGGAACGAGGCCATGATAGCCCTCGATAGAGCGTACGGCATTGCAAATTTTGAAGGCGATGTCACCCGTTCCACCCGCCACATCCAGAAACTTCATTCCAGGCTTCGGCTTCACGAATTTTTCGACGTACTGCTGCTTCCACGCACGGTGGATGCCCAGCGACATAATGTCGTTCATCAGGTCGTACTTGGGAGCAACAGTGTCGAACACCTTTTTGACGTACTCATCGCCAAGGCCCATATTACAAACCTTCCTAGAAGCTCGTAGCATGATCAGGACACGTCTCGAGTATGTTTTTCTATTTGAAATCAATTATATGCAGTGATACTTTCTGGCCTCCTCTACATTAATTTTGTTGTTTTATAGAAAAAAAAAAAGCCAGGTAGTCATATTTCATAACACATCACAGGACGCACGGTTCCAAGGTTAGGTTTCTTCCACAGTTATGAAGGTTCTTATCTTTAATAGAATTTGTGAACGTGTTATGTGTTGTTGTCGACGAAGAAGTCCATGATGCTGTTCCCCTCAGTCACTGTCGCTTCCACATTCGGAGCGGAGGCGCACCAGACGTCCATCCGACGCACCGAGCACCACCTCCTCTCGTCTATCCAGCCACCTCACGGCAGAAATCTGAACTCCCAGCTGCTGGAGCTCTATACACCGCAGCGCATCTGGTGCAGGGAGGCTGGGCTGTACTTCCTCCCTTTCAGTTTCAACACCCCACTTGCCTCGCCGCCCCCCCCATGTGTCGTGTTCTCTTCTTGGCAGTGGGTTCAAGCCACTCCGGCGCCCATCAGGGGTTTGAAGGAGTTGAACTATATTCCTTGCCACATTGGGTAGGAGCAGCAAGTGACCCATGGAATGCACCGCTACTTTCGGCGCGGGAAGGTGAATAGTGGCATCAGATCGCACCACATCTGCGGTGTACATCTCTGTCAGCTTCTCCAAGCAATTGGACCCCACCCCGTACTCTGCCACGTACCCGTGCGCAGTGCTCATCCACACCCTGCCGCACCCCACCCTGTGGGAACCAACCTTCACCGAAGCGGGATCTTGTGCGTGAATCGCACTGATTTCTCCTTTGTTCTTTACGGCGCACAGCGGTAAGTGGGTTTGTCTGACGTCCCACAAGTAGAGAGTGCCATTCTTGGCCCCGCAAAGCAGATGTGGCCTCCCACCACCCCAGGTGGTGACGCTTGTAATCGATTCAATGGGCCGAGATGGCGGCTGGCCAATAAGACATGGGGTTTGAGTCGTGTTTCTCGTGCAGGCAATAGGCGCTGGCGCACGGCGGTCCAGCAGTACCGTCTGGCCGTCCGAAATACCTGCAATGGCGGTGCTGACGGAGATATTTGCCAAACTGAGTGCTGTAGGGAAATCCGTAGCCCATCGGTGATCACGGTATGCCGGCATGTCCAATAGCGAAAAGGAGTGTGCAGGGTAACACTCCTCCTCATCCACACACTCCAAATCAAAAATCTCCACGTGTGGGGACTTATAACCACACACCACATCGAGAGATTCGGCGCTGAACATCACAGTGGAAAAGTCGAAACAGGTGCGGTGCGTCATCCCTTCTCGTCCTTGACGCTGTTGCTGGATGTTGCTGGAATAGAGGGAGATGATATCCTCAGAAGCGCCGTCAAGGTCGAGACTCTTCACAGCATAAACCCTCAGCGCTTGTTTCTGGATGGCAACCAGGTACTCCTGGCGTGCATCCAGAAGGATATCTCTTACAGGAGTCTTTTCAGCATCCTGGGTCAGACGCGGAGCAGCTGCGAGCACACAACAATTTGTGCGAAACGCAGAAATAATTCGATGCATGGACTCGAAGCCTAAGCGAGCGTCATAATTATATGACTTATGATATACATGAAATGGTAAAGACGCCTTGGACGTACCCTTCAGCAGTTCGATGAGTGATGAGGGACCACAAGGTGCGGGGGTGGCGCAGTACTCTGAAGAAGAAGAGTGAGATGTTTCCGCACTGGCAGCGGACTTACATAAGAAATTATCTAAAGTTGACTGTTTCATGTGGCCAGTACATTAACGAAACTCTCTGCAAAACCATGGACAGCATTTGACGGAAACCAAGGACAATAAATAAAAAATATCTCGTTAAAGCCACTTAACCTAAGCAGTGACTGTGCTCAGTGTGGATCTATTTCACTTAAAATGTTTAACCATTTCTACCAAATATAAAAAACACAAGAAAAAAATAGTAGAACGTCGTAGTCAACAAAATCACACGCGACAAAAAAAATGCAAATTTGAAGCAGTCATCAAAAAAAAATATATCAAAAGAAGAAGAATAAACAGAAAATATCTAATCATAAAAAAAATTCTGCGGCTGAATTTCCGTGGCACCCAAATGCATCACCGATCCACGCCGCGCAAAAGTGACTTTGTTATCCTCTAAAATTAGGCGTCGTCTCAAGTATGTTCGCATCAAAGCCATATCCAAATTGACATCCCTTCGCTGGCGAGACTCTACAGGCTCTCGATTTTTCTTTTTCTCCGCACGACTCACGGGTTCGCTTTTCCCCTGTGGATGATGTCTGACAGGAAATTTGACATTGGCACGAATGTGTTTCCATGTATGTGTGGTTTCCGCTGCTGCGGGGCCATGATGCTCTGGGGGGAGGAGATCCAATACATTCGCCCCCGTTTCTGCGGAAAGAATCATTCGATCCATCTCTCTTTGAGTGGCATAGTAGAGAAAGACATACTGATCTTTACGATGCACCATGCCACTTCGGCATAACTTTAGAAAGTGAACAATGCGAGGAATTGAAATATCTTCATACTCTAGTTGAAATTGTGCTAAAGCGATATGGAGAGCAATGAAAACACCAGTTCTCCCTACCCCACCAGAACAATGCACTAAAATAGGAGCTTCTAAGCTACGTGGGGAACTCCCAATGGTTTGAATCATTTTCATCAACGGAGCACTTGCCTGTGGTACTCCTTGATCTGGCCAAGCCGTATGCTGCATGTGTAGAATCGTTCGTTTTGGTTGGGTGTCACAGCGTAACGTTAAGGTTCTATATACTGACTCATTTTGATAATTCTCACTTTCGTTGCACACTGAAAATGGTCCAAAGTCGTATTCGTCGAGTAAAGCAGGCCAATAAGTAGCACTCTTCTCCAGCCCCGCTTCTTGAACAGCGCACAGCATGACAATATAGTACACATCGTTTTCATAGATCATTCTCCAGAAATCAAGTACAGTATTTCGCAATGGGGCTTGAGCCGCTATGTAAACAAAAGGAACACCCATTATTTTGCGAGCATCAATGTAGTTCGCGTTGATATACTTCCCATCACTATGAGTGGGGCAATGCAGAAGGCGTACCATTGTCCCTTCATTCGGTTTAACATCAGGAAAACGATTTTTTGCTTCGCTAGATCCTTTAGAGCCAGTATAAAACTCATCCACATTACTTCGTACACGGCGATCTACTTCATGCAACTGCCTAAGCTCAGTATCAAACCCATCACAATTTGAAGAAGTGCGCTTTTGAATGTCTCGCAGATGGCCACGGAACTTCGCACAACTGCGAAGTTGTGCCTCGCTCATTCTCAAATACAACAAAAGAAAGAAAAAAAGGAAGATAAGCAGAGCCACAACGAGAAGAGAGAGACCAAAATGACAAAAGAAACAACGGAATTCTACAAATAAAAAAATCATAGTGAATATCAGAATAGCCCTCAACCCATAATTCAGAGTCAAAAGTATTAAGAGCACTTGATTAAACTTGGGGGGGAAAAAGAAGCACAATACACCTGTTAATTAATTCGTTTACCAAAATTAATATCAACCATAGAATGAAACTTTAAATATATATTACACTTTTAATTTCAACGCAACGATTTTTCGGAAACAAAAGCAGCACATTGCATGGTCTAAACAGCATCGTTAGTAAATTACAAAGTAATACAAATAAGCACCGAAACATTCTTGTTATTGGTACTATAGCATTAGTGTCATTGGTACCAGTACTCTTGAGAAAGCAAAAGTTACGAGTCTGCTCGTGTCTCAGGAACAACATTCATAGAAAATTGCAATGCATTCTTTATTTAAAAAAAATGAAAAAAATGATAACAATAATGAACACAAGAAAGAATAAATTGAGAGTGTCTATTTTGTATCTATCTTCTTCTAAAAAAAAAATAAAGCAAAAAAGAAAGAGGTTCTTTTCCATAATTTTTTTAAGAAGGAAAATAATGCGTTGCATCTAAGTGTAGCCCAAGTAATTCTTTCTCATACTAACTACTTACTGCATAGAGAATACTAAAAATGCAAAGAAAAAAAACACAAAATAAGTCTTTAAAAAACATTTTAAAAAAGAGCTATAAAATATATTTCTTTTATTCTCTCTCACTCTTTGCCAGGCGAAAATATTCTTACTTCTGAGCACGAAATAGTGAATGACTGAGTGAGTTTTCTATGCATCACTCATAAATAAAAGCTCATTGTTTTTCACGAAAAATATACGAATGAAAGCTTTTACAATTATACTATGTAATATAATAATTACATCATTTAAAAAAAAGAGAAAAATAAAAGAAGAACCAGGTGTATTAACATGAGCGGTATTAAATAAATATTTTCTTGTATTAACTATAAGTCGTAATATGTGTTCCATTTCTATTCTATTCTATACATTTCTATTGTGGCTATTGTATTCATTTATTTTAGTAGAAGGAAATAACACGTACTTCGACAAAAATGAAATATAAAATGTTGAAAAGTTTCGAGACTAGCACGTGTGCTTGGTCAATTATAATTTTTTTAACAAAAAAAAGAGTAATAATTATTAGTAATGATTTAATTTGCAATAAAAACAACTAAGCAATAATCAGTTGAATGAAGAAATAGAGTCAATAAAAATATATCATACTAAAGGGAAACAATGACCTAACCTAAGATTATACTATAAACTATATGCTATATTATAATAACACCACATGTATTATAATAATGATGTAGACGATAACGATGGCACCGAATATGAAGTGCACGGACCTGCTCACACAGAGAAATATTTATATATATATATATAGGTGACCACATGACTATATATCTAATTCTTATATTAAAACATATATCATATATATCATATATAGGTGTTCATAAGAAGAATAGATAACCAACCATAACCAACTTTAGATCTTATCTTCTTCTGTTCGGAAAAAAAAAAAAGAACTGAGAATATTTTTAAACGTGACGAAAAAGTTCCCTTCGGACTTCACCCCGTACTGCGAATACGTAAAATTACAGAAAAAAAGTTTTATTTTTGAACTACTTGACAAACATTTATTCTTATACAAACACACACACTAAAATGATTTATTTAACCACAAGATTTCCATGACGCCGCCTTTTATCCCCATCAAATTACAATACGCCATGAAAAATTTGTAACAACAATACCGTGGTCCCCGCCCCCTTTTTAAAAAGCCGTGTTCCCCCGAGAAATGTAATCGCCCGGCTCCCTCGTACAAACAAAAAATTAAAAAAGGACTCCGGCATATTATCCTGGCTTATTTTTTTCCGCTCGCCAGCGCACTGGAAAAGGGTGAAACAAAGGAAAACAACCCATTTTTTTTCGTACTGCAAGATCGCCAAGCGCATAATTAATTTAACCTTTCGGCCCCTTTTAAACACTTTTAAACGTTTTCTGTGCACACCAAAAGTGGATTCTCGTTCAGTTTGGCGCCATTTCTTATCTTTGTCTTTTCGAAAGCCGAAATGGCAAAAAGACAGAATTTAACTTCCCTAAGCACAAGGAAACGACATTTTAGTCTTCCCACCGAATGAAAATGAAAATGAAAAAAGGAGAGAAGCAAAATATGGGTGGGGCAAGCCCAGGCTTCCCCCATCCACCAGACCACCAGGAAACTGGGAAACACCCGCGCGTGCCCCTAAATGAAACCCCCGGACCAACATTTTCCGAAACGTGCGCTGCCCGCGGGGCTGCCCTCAGCCGTGGCCGTTCGCCGGCACCTGGCGCTATGTATCTACAGGCGCCGCGCGCAAAAAAGGAGTGATGTACATAGTACAATAAACCCCCCAACAAAAATATACACGAATGAAAAAAAAAAAATTATCATTTTCCACCACCAATGCGAATAAAAAAAACAACCCATGTGGAAATATTAACAGAGAGGCAAAAATAAAAAGAGATGGGTATATTCATTTATTATTCTTTTTTTGAGTATGAAGGATGACGAAAATAATTATTCCTGTTAAATGGCTATCGAGAATCTCGTAATTTACAATTCACTCATGAGATAAAGTATTGGAAATGTAACAAATATTCAGTAATAATACAAAAGCAAATAAAAATCTGCAAAATACAAACCCCCTGGCCCACCCACGAAAAATGATATACTCAAAAAACGAAGGAGCGATTGCTAGCCACGTTCACGTCGTGCTCCCAGTCAGTGGCCCTTTCGGATGAACCAAGAGCTAGGAAATTTTGAATTTTTGCCTTCGGAGTAATTGGAATGTGTGACTAAACTGCCGATGCCTTGCCCACCGCTTTTATTTCATGTGCGGGTTCGGATTCCTACAAAGCCTATGGCCCCTTTGGTTTAGCGCATGAAGCCAAAAAGTGTTTAGTAGAGAACGTGGTGAAACTGGTCCTTGACTTCGAGGATTAAAACATTCAAACAACACAAAGAAGAAAATTTTTATTTTTAGAAGGGTTTACGGAAGGAAACGATGCCAAAATTCCGAAAGAAAAATGGATTTGATGGTCGTGATAATATTTATAAATTTATCACGACGAATTTATCAATCCAAAATAATTAACAGAAAAAGAATTCATAATATTTCTATATTGAAATACTTCATTGAATTTCCTTTATTTTATTTGTATTCATAAGTTTCAAAACAGGAGGGAACCATTTTTAGATTCATTATGAAGCAAGTGCGGTTTCAGAGACACACAGATAGGCCCTCGACTTCTTCCATTAAAAAATAATGACAACACAAAGATGATTATTTTTATTTTTCTTCCTTTTGATTTTCAGTATGACCCCTAAAATGATTTCGAACGGCCTTTGGCCAAAATCACCTTGAACCATAAAGAAAAGGCCCCCTTGGAAAACTGGAATGGTTTTACTTCACTTAGTTAAAAACCATATAAATTAATGGTTAATGGTTCATTGGGCCAAAGGCCCCACCCTTTTAGGGATGATAATAAAAATAAAAAAATAAAAATAATCTTTTTTGTGTTGTCTTGAATTTTGTTGAAGTCGAGGACCAGTTCCCCGCCTCTACTAAACACTTTTCGGCTTTCTCGGCTAAATCAAAAGAAGCCTTAGGCTTTAAGGAATCCGAACCCGCAGCGCACATAAAACAAATGCGGTGGGAGGGCATCGGCAGTTTAGTAACACATTCCAATTCCCCTGAAGGAGACAATTCAAAATTTCCTAGCTCTTAGTTCATCCGAAAGGACTACTAACAGAGAGCACGACGTGAACGTGGCTAGCAATCGCTCCCCTATAAATAAATATAATTAATAGAAAGTTCAATATATATTAATACAAAAATATAAAATATATTTGAACCGCTAACTCTAAATATTCCCAATAGAAATGAAAATAAAGAAAAACCTATAGAAAGAGGGGAAAAGAACGGGGTTTAATACAGGAAACGACGTGCATGGAAGACCGCTAACTCTAAACTTTCCTAGTAATAATAAAAAAACCTATAGAAGAAGGAAAAAGAACGGGGGTTATGGAAGAACCCAAAGGTAGGCAGGCAAGTTGAAATTCACACAGCGTATCAAAATGCGTACACAGTACTTTAAGGATTGTTGTTTCATTCGTGTGTTTAACTTACTAAACGCAGTATATTTTTAATATCCTTTTTGGAAACCCAAGAACATCGCCTTGAAACTTGAAGTGTTTTTATAAGCCGCCTAACGGGCACCGAAGCCCATTTGAGTTTGAAATAGTTAAGTTGAGTTTGGGATTTTGGATCCATTTTGTCCTATTCGGGGGTGGATAATCTTAACGAACGGAATGCGGTGTTTCTGGACTGCGGCAGCGAAAGGGTCATCTTAACTCAGGAAATTGTCTGGAACCCTCGTTTTTCTTTTGAAGGCCTATAGGAAAAGAAAAGAGTTAATAGGGGATGATGTAAATGTGGCTGGAATGAGAAGAGGTGGATCTAGAAGAAAGTTGTTATGCATTTATACTGTATTTTCCCAATGGGGATAATGGAAGAAAATTGTGTCAAATTATCGATAAATCGGGGAAGAGGAGGAGAGCAAGGAGGCATATGACACATGAATTTCCATCGAACCATAAGGCCGTGTAAGAATACAATGTGCCCCAGCAGGATGGAATCACGTTTTATAAGGGTTATGCCGAAGGGACTTAATTTTGCCATAGGGATGGAACAGCGTCGGATCATAAGAAAAAATACTGGGACACTGTTCGACTCCCTTTTGTAAATACTATAAAAAGAACAAAAAGAAAAATTGTATTCTGTCTACCGAATGCAAATAGAAATTTAAAAAGGAGAGAGGCAAAGTATACACAGACAATAAAAAAACTTTATCATGTTTACACCCCTAACGCGAATAAAGAAATAAAATCCATGTGGAAAAATCGCCAGAGAGGTAACAATAAATGAGATTAATGTATTGATGCGTCTTTATTTTTTGAACATGGATAAGAGACAACTTAAGAATTCCTGTTGAGTGGCTATCCCAAATTGACTAAATAGAACGGAATAGAAAGGAACTAGCTAAGATGGGTGGATTGGCGCACGGCGAGGTCCCTACGGAAAACTTCTATATCATGATCTGTTTCACGGTCAGTAAGTACTTAAAAACACCCAAGCAAAAACGTTTATAACTGTTGAAAGTGGTTTCAGCCTCTAGGGATATGTTTCAATCTTACATTTCCATATGGTTCGATAGGAATTCATTGTTGATTGGTATGTTGTCTTCTCTCTTCCTCCTCCTTTATTCTTTCTCGAATTCACATCAATGCACTATTCGCCTTCCAAACTTTCATCTTGGAAAGCGAGTTTTAGTTAACTCATTGGTGTATATATCCTCATTGGTATCTTATTTTCCCCATTTTTACACTCCTTTCCTTTCTTATAGGACGTCCAAACAACAGCGAGAGTTCCAACACCGTCTATAATATATCTACGTAGGTGTGGATTTTGAAAAACAAAGATCGTGCGGAAGAGAAAGACGGGTACAGTTCTTTTTCACTGAGAAGGGGATAGGAAGGCTGTAAGTTCATGTGAACTCTACTTCTGAGAAGATTCTCTACTTCTCTTACTTTTTTTTTTTTTGAAGGTTCGAAAGTAAGAAACTAAAGTAACGCACTATAGGTTGCCAAAAAACGATGGGTGAAGAGAAGAAGAAGGTTGAAGGAAATGTATAAGCAGAATCAGAAGACAGTCGTTTCCAATCAGATGGTGTGTAGAAAAGACCAAGTTAAATCCATATCTATATATTCTATCAAGGAAAATTAGTTTTCTTGTGGCATTCTTGTACGTCTTTGCAATCAGTAGGATCAGTGCCACTTTATTGGAGTGTAGGTGGGGAGAAGGCGAATGCGCGTATAGTTAAAATTTCTATTGCCTACTTGTGTGTGTACCTATGAAAATAGAGAAGAAAGAAGAAAGGAAACGGAAACTGACTTGCACGTTCTCGGCGGAGAATCGTTCATCCTTTCCAGTTCTCGGATGTCACGGCAGTAAAATATTTCAGATCTCTGGTCTCGCAAACCCTAGAGCGCTTAATAGTTTTTTAGACCTTGTTGCCTTGGATGACAGGCTTTTGCACACAGGGCAGTAGGTGCAATGAGCAGCCCAGTGTACGGAGTACACTTCAAAGTCGTTTGGATGTCCCCCAAAGCTGGTTGGTATGTTATCTGCCGGGTTTGCCTTACCGCTTACCGAAAGCAACCTCGGATGTGAGTCAAGCACATTCATTGGTGAGGGATATGCGTGGGATGGGAGAGAAAGACTAAAGACTAATCCGGAACTCGGTAAAGAAGGTAGCGAAGCTAGGCTTGGCGCTCTAGTCGCAGAGCTTTGCGTGCCGCTCTTTTGTCTTCATAGACTCCCTCATTCTCTATGCCCTTTAGACGAAGAGGCTAAACCCAGCCTTGGATTTTACCCTTATGCACCTGAGACGTACTGGGAGTGTACAGCACAGTAGGGGAAGGCATGAATTTTGACAGACTTCTAAGGTACCTTGGAAATACGGTGTACGAGAAGATGCTAAAGATCGCCAGACCCTGTGGATCAACAAGATGGTGGGAGATTGCCGACGTTTTGCAGCCCATGTTCGATGATGCGGACTGTGACTACGTAGTGGCGGACGCGTCTTTCGCTGGATAGAGGGCGTATGTGCACCGGACGGCTGACGGAGTAGTGGTCGGCTTCCTGCAGAAGGGGGAGAAGGAGGACAGGCGGATCGACGCCCTATACGTGCCGATAAAGCAGCCGCACGGTTTTCAATGGTCAGCATTCCGCTCATGCTGAGCCATGAGCTGTCGAGCTGGTGTTACGTCAGATCATGCGTGAGGACGAACCCAGCGGAGCGAAGGTGGCGGTCGTCACCGACCACGAGGCCATTGTGCACGCGCAGCGAAGAAGCATCGGCTTCGGCGGCATTGGCAGAGAGTACACACTCCACAAGCTGTTTGAGTATATATATATATGACCATCGAGACATAAATCGCCAATATCTGGACATCGGTTGCCCGTGACAAAGAATCTCGTTCGGGGGAGGCTATCAGATTCACCTTCTCGATCCGGCTTAAAATGCGTCGGACTCACGAACTCGGCTTCCTGCTCCACATCGCCACAATCATGATGCTGTCGGTCATCGTGTGTCGATGTCAACGATGGTCCAGGTGACTTCTTGGCCAACAGCCATACTCTACCGAGCTCCAGTAGGAAATGTGCGTAAAAGTTAAAATCTACTCTTCTTCCTAAACCAGAACTTGTTGCGTAACTCTGGGTATGGGAATGGCATCGTAGAAAGCCTCGAAGCCAATCTGCAGCATGTACTTGCAGCAACGCAGCGAATGTCTCCAAGACAAACGGGAAGGATACGACACTGTCTGTATCACCCTCCAGTGAACTGCAGCATTCAAAAGCGGTATTGTTTTGAGCCTCTTTAGCCACTTAAGTTCGGGATTCGTAAACGCCATGCCACCCGTAGGTTAGCCGTGTCCCTCGTATTTCTGATTTATCGCTGCGATCGAAATTCTCCATGCGCACTTCTTCACCGATGCCATTCTGTCACATTTGCGTTGACTTCAAAGTACGTGATGTACATGCAGAATGTCCCGGCCTGCATGTAGAGCCACGAGTCGCTGAGAAATTGTTTCGGTTCTTCCTTCGTGTTCGGCATAGAGAAAAGAGCATCTACGGGTGTTCTTCAGATGTAGCGGCCAGTGCTCCTTGTTGTGGGTTAGGGTAGCTGGGTTCCGCTCAACCTTCATCCTCTGCATCTCCAGATACAGAATACCTTCGTCGACTCCAAGCTGCTTGGTGGACGGCGCTCGCGTGCCTATGTCCTCGGCACAGGGTGGTGGACTATGGAAGCGCTGTCTTGCGCAGCTACGGCCTCCTTCGTTATTGGGGGGCCATGACCGATGTACCGGTAGAGAGTCTCTACTCTCTTGTGGCCTGTGAGCCTCATCAGGTCCTCCTCGGACATCCCCTGCTCCGCCAGGTGGCGTATGGTGCCTTTGCGCAGTGACGACAGCGCGCTCTCTCGGTTCTGGTGCTGGAGCGCCGTGCGGTCCGCAGTCCGAAGAGCTTCTGGGTCATGCTGCGGGTGTTCATAGCCGGTCTCAAAAGGGTCGAAGCAGGCCAGTACGTTCCACGGAACCTCGTTCTCTTTTCGAACTTCTGGAAGATGCCTAAGGAGTTTGTCCCGTCCTGGCGGGGCTGGTCGCTCAGCGTCACGTCCTTCCACCTCAGCACTCCGACATCTCCCGCTCTTGCGGCTAGGGCCCACATCAGGGCCAGGTACAGAGCGACCCTCGGGTTGCTGGTTCGGAGCTCCTGCAATGCCTTCTATTACTGCTTGAACGTGATCTGCGCAGTATCGTTCTTGTCGGACTCGCGCTCCAACCTCTTGACCGTCTTCTGGGCGGCCCTCCACTCGGGGAAATCCGACAGGTTCACCCCTCTGCTCTTCGTGCTGAACAGCGACAGGTCGCACAATGCACCATCAGCTAGTACGTCTTTGCCATCGTGACTGGGCTCCATCTCTGGCGCGCGTCTCGGCGAACGATCTCCAGAACGGTCGACGAGATCCTCGTGTTCAGCTCCGTCGGCAGGTATTTAGGCGTCGAAGGCAGAGGATGTGGTGCTGCCGTACTGGCACCGTGGCGCTCTCCCACGCTTCTCCGTCGATGTGTGGGGTTTCTGGCTGTGGATGTGCCAGCTGATCGGGCAGACTAGCGGACCTTTCTCTCTTCCAGCCGAGCTGCCGTTCTCGTTTCAATACTGCTCAGGTTGTTCCTTCAGTGTCTTTTTGTACCGTTCAGCCACGGTCTTATCAGCGGCTCTCGGTGTGCCGGTTCGATTGTTTTTTGTTGTGTCTTGTCGTCTTGGCGTCTGCACTGGTGTACTCTTGTGTTCTTTCCTGGAGTTCCATAAACGCTTCTTGGAAGGACAAACCCACGTTGGCGATGCTCCTCTCCGTAGTGAGAATGAGGGACTGCTGTACACCACTGCGGAGACTAACGGTGGCTGGGCTCGCTCCCAGCACAAAGTGGCTTCCTCCGATCCGGTCGGGCAGCTGGCTCGCGGACTCCGAGTGCACAAAGAAAGGCTTTCCCCTTCGTGCAACCGCCTCCAGGTCTCTGTCGCTGACTCTCTTCACCACTACCTTTTCAGCTTCCAGAACCCATCGCACATCTTGCGGAACCTCCTTTCCTTGTGGCTTCATGCGATAGATCCACATGCCTATCGAGTTCGCTGTGAGAGAGCGATCTCTTCCGTCTGAAACGCTCATCAAAGCGGAGGCCACCTGCAAGTGAGCGTTGCCACACTGATGGGCAACTTGGACATCCGCCTGCGGTATGCTCAGAACAGAGTCGACCTCTGTGAGCTCCTCGTTGGCAGACTCATCAACGGCACGCCGATCAGCGCCAGACTATTGGTCTGAGGGGATGCCTCCTCATCAACGAGACTTCCTTCCTGACTCTGGAACGACGGCGTGAGGAATGGGTCGTACATGCTCGGACAGCCAGCCTGGTCGTTGAGAGCGTCTCATTGGGGATTGCGAGGGAAACTTCTCTCTAACTTCTCGCACTTTCGCAGAAGTTCTTCCTGCATTGAGCACAGGAAAGGATACCCTTCCATGTCTTTCTTCCATTCCATCGCAAGAAGGAAGCGTAGCCTGGACACTATGGTGGAAGTGGACGTGATGCAGGCGTTCAGGTAGTGCCCGAATAACGCTGCAGTCATGATGAGACCGCAGTCGTTGCTGCTCGAGTTCTGTCGTGTAAAAGGACTGCAACTGCTTCCTCAAGTCCTTCTGTACAATGTAAGAGGGATCCGAGTCGAAGGTCTCCAACATCTCCTTCCCTTTCTGATTCATCCGTGGTGGCGGACAAACAGAGGGAAGTATAAGCGCCACTTATTTTCGAGCATTTTCTGGATCTCCGACACCCTCTGCTTGGTAAGGGTGGGTAGGGTGGTGCACGGGAGATTCTCTCCGGCTAGAAGGTACTTCTGGTAGGTGCCATCTAACTCGACATTGCCAGTCATCCTATCCTCCACGAATTTCCCACTGTACAGCATGTTCATCTTTACGGTTTTCGGAAGCAGAACAGCTATCAAAATGACCTCCTGCCGTTTGCACACTTCTTTTTTCATGGGTGTCAGCTCTTCGGTTTGGGTTGCTGCTGGGTATGCGCTGTATCACACGCTTATTGTCCCCCAACAATGACTAAAACCTTGTGAGAAGATAGCTGGTCCACCTTTTCGGCTAAATCCCTCAACAAGGCTCCCAATGTGCTGATCTCCTCTAATATGAAACTTTGCGCACCCGAGATCTCTCCAATTGCCTCGTCTTGCCTACCCATTCTTTCTTTGAGAATATCAAATGCACAGGCCACCTCCTCGAAGCCCCTGTGGACTGCGGAAAACTCGGATCTACTGATTCTCTAATGAGAAGATCTGAAAAATGCAAATCCGCTGGCTTACTTTTAAACCAAATAGGATAAGCACATAATAATAAGATCACTTACTAGTTGAAAATACATATTAATTACACAAAGTTATGGTGTATATGTGATTTCAGATTTTTTCATGATAAATTTCCTTTGTTTGTTTCAATAGTATTTATTAACATACATTTGTTTGAGATTTCAAATTGACGTTTAAATTCGAGCATATTCCAATAATTTAAGTATATGAACAGAAGACAAACACAGGCCAAGTGAAAGGTTTTTTCTATACTTATTTTTGGCCTACAATTAATGCCCATATTCCCCCGCAAAACTGAACGAGCTGTCCGCACGTCTTCGTACCCATAATTCTACATCTTGAAATAGTTAAAGGGAATGACTGATATCCACGAGTCGAAGGTGGAGAAGCTGAAGCTCCCGTTGTTTTCCCCAATGAATGCCGACATCTCTGCTCTCAACTCTGAGATTCTTGCACTGGAGAGTGAGAAGAGCGGTGGAGGTCCCCAGCACAAGGAAGCGTCGGACTTCAGATTTTTTTTGGCCGGAAAAGGAGGAGCTGCACATGGGAGGAGCGTATTGGCTGTCTTTGTGCAACCCTGACGGGACCGAAGCGCATCTCGGCGTGGATGTTGGGGTCATCAGCGATGCCTGCTCCCGTATTGACAGCCAAAGCCAGAAAGAATCTTTCAACCTATGGAAGGCAATAAGAGAGCTCCGTGAGTTGTTATCGGCTTACCGTAAAGTGCCACAGCACTACCTGCGGCCAAAGTTCCCCACCGGGACGCGGTCCTGCCTATTGGTGAAGCGGGATAACGCATCGCAGCGGTACCTTAGGCGGACTCTTCCTCAAAAACGAGTAAAACTCGTGCGCCACACGAGTGTCCGACCTCACGGGTGGAAAGAAGAACCTTGAGCACCCCATTAGCTCGGTTATTCCGTGCAGCACTCTCCAGCGACTTCAGGATCGAGAGGCTCGAGTGCAATGGCTCAAGGACGCCATGAAAAGAGAACGCATCTCTTCTTTCCCCTCTACGTTCGCCACCATTGGATCGCTGGCGTGTTACGACGTAACAGAGAGGGACAGTTTTTCTTGAAAATACGAGACTCTGCACCATTTCTGTCTCCCATCGTGCATACGGACCCTCAAATCTCTCTGGACGAAGCTCTCCATTTACTCCGTTCCGGAATTTCTGAAGCAATGACCGGGAAGCAACGACTGCGGCCTCTTCATGGCCGCTGCCGTCTTCTGTGACCACCTAGACCCTCATCGTCTCCCCTTCCACCATAACACTTTTTTCCTTGGCAGAGAGGAAGAGCATGGACAAGTCTGTCTTCTTGGCCAAGATGGAAGCAGAACTGCTTCTAAGATGCGACGAGCCCTTGGAAGGTGGAGGGCCACTGTAATCGACAACGTTACCTACCCCAGACAGACGAAGCACACGAGCTACTCTTCCCTCCTGTTGTTCTCTGAGTCCGAAGCGCATATCCAACGTGTTCCGGTGACAGATCCTTTTCTTGCGGAGACTGAGTTTCGCCACGATGTCATCGGCTTCACCCAGGGCACCTTAACCGATGGATCGCTGCCAGAGGTCTTTAGTCGTTCCTCAAGCAATACGGACATGGCCGAGCAGAGTAGTACCTTAATTGGCGGAGAAGGTTTTAAGCCTTTTTGAGGAGATAATACATACTACGCGCAGGAAAATCGAGGAGACACACGCGCTCACCATCTGGTAGCAACAGTTTTAATGATTTTTGGTAGTGGTTTTCATAGGTCTTCGAAGGTCCATTCCGTTGGGATGAGGAACTAAAGGCTCAAGGAAAAGGGTACTCTAACGACGACCGTATATGAGGCGCTTGAGGGAAAGGGAGAAAAGGTAGTTTTTTGCGGTGATTAACCATTTTTGGGAAGCCGTTAACCTCTTTTTGTTCCAGGAGTTGAAGGATACACTCTACCTTCACGTGTCGGAAACTCCTTCTTTGCAGTTGGTTCCTACCCGGTAATTGTCACAGTGGATAGAAGCAACATCCTCTCGTTTGACGCTACGACAAGTCATGAGAACGCATCCGTTGGCGTTGATCTCCCTGGAGGGCTTGAATACCGTTACCAGCTGCTGCAAGGAAGCCCAGAAACAACGAATCGCCGTGAACCCCTTCTCGGTGACCGCCAGGCCACAGCCATTATCACCGGCGGCAAACAAGGCATCAAGCGAGAGTGATCTCGCCAAAGTCACTAGCACAGTACCACAGTTCCCTTTAACCGGAGACAGAACCCTGGAGAGTCTGCTCCAGGGTTCGTTGTTGCCTCCACAAATGTCCCCCACACGTCAGAAAATCATCAGTGAAGGAGCACCACATAGAGCTGTTGGAGCAGAACCTTGTGTCGCTATTCTTGGAGATCTTCAGAGGAAGAGCGAAACAGCGGAAGTGGCAACTTTCCACCTGGGCCAATGTGTAAGAAGCCTAAGCAGGAGCCTTGCGGGACCTTCCTCTTTACACGGAAGAGGCACAAGGAGTCCAACTGAGCTCTTGAACTGGGTAGAACGCAGTGAAGACGGTGAAACGATTGGAGAGAGAGATGGACCCGGAACCGCCCGTAACGTTTGTGGAGTACTGGAATGCGTTGAGGCATTCGTTCCTGAGAGCAGCACTTTTCCTATCGATGATGTTTTCCATGGCATCCAGAGCTGGGGACATTTACAGCCTGCGGAAGAGGGATGTTTCTCTCGGCGAGAAAGTCCGAGCGCCAGGAGGAAGCCTCCGATCTCTGGCGAGCATTACTGATGCTTTCGCATCGAAGGTGTTTGTTCTTCGAGAGTTTGAAGACCCATATCCGAGCAGCTCTTCGCCCGGAAAAACAAGAGTCGGCCCCTATGGTCCCGCAATGGTGCGATCTGCCGCCTGGGCCGACAGGGTCTTGAGGAGGTCCTGTTGCGCCAGACGGGTCACAAGCGCCGAGAGAAGCTGTCTTGGACGTGGCCTCCCTGTAACGCAGGATGCCCTAGTCCACCGCCCGTTGCCGAGAGGCTCGGACACAAGCCTCCCTCCGTAAAGCAGTTGGGTGTGGACCTCAACCGCTTGTACCTTTGGGTTCAACGCAGGAATGGTTCATCAGCGGGAATCCAAACCCCGCACCTCTACCAGACCGCCTTCACTGGCGCCGCCACCTGAAGAACACCGCTAAACGCTAAACGCTGCCGCCATTTTGTCCATCTCAACTGCAATGTAGAAGACGATACCGTACCTCGAGTCTGCGTGGAATTTCATGGAACCGCTACGAGGGAATGATGACAAGTCGCACGCTCAAGTCGACGCAGCTCTCCCAAGCAGAGATAGATGAAGCAGTGAGAATAGAAAAGTTCGAGGAGTGTCTGGTTTCTGCGACGGTTTAACCAGCACCAGCTGGAGTGCAGCACTGCACCCATGGAAGTCTGGACCGATGCCTCCGTCCAACCACGCGAGTCCTCTGGAGGGGCTTATGTGCTCGTCGAATACGATCGGATCATGCAAGAAGGACACCTCTCTTTGGGATACAGCCCATGCAGCTATTCCATGGAACGCGCTACTCTAAGAAGGGCGATAGAAGCCCTTGCAGATCGTTGCGAAGCACTACACAGCCGAGCCCACTACGCGAGCATACGCTTTGTGACGGACAGTCTCTCGGTTCTGCAGGAGCTGCAATGTGGGCCGATGCATCAGATCGAGGAAGAGACAGAGGCCATCTAGGCTGCTGCGGCTCGCCTACCGACGAGTAGACTCGATTGGGTCTTCATCTTCTCCTACACCCACCCGGAAAAAGATGAGAATGGCCAACCGATACCACTCGACCGCAGAGTCCCCGAGTACTGCAACATGTATGTGGATCGTCAAGCAGCGCTTCACACAGCGACCACACCGCTGACAGAGTCAGTATGGGCACAGGACATCCTCCGACCGCAGCAGCAAGCGATCCGCGAGGAAGCTCTGGACCCGGTCAGCCTTTCCGTAGAGGCAAGACGAACACTCCAGTGCCGTATCACGCAGGGTCTAGAGCCCGAAAACGTACGGGACATGATTCTGCCCAACTGTATGCAACGCCTGATACTGCGCTTAAGAGTTTCAGCGTACCCGCAACTCCCGGGATCACTGCCAGCACCCCGAGCCATGTCGATGGTGCGGAAAGTACCTCGGTCGGTACTCCAATGCGGTAAATTCAGATCGTCCAGAAGAGAAAACGGTGCTACACATGTTTCAGTGCCGACGCTTTTGTCCACCCACGGAGGTAAAGATAACATCCCTTTTTGAGAACCCACCAAAACCATCACTGATTCAGCTCATCGAGAGTCAGTGACGACGAACATGAACTTGGAGACAGTGAAATGAGTGCAGAGGACGAGGAAGAATAACAAAGCTGTAACTAATCTAGTGATATTAATTATAACAACATACAAACAAACAAAAAAATTACATTCCTAAAAGGGTGGGGCCATTGGCCCAATGATCGATGAACCATTATCTCTCAGACGGGGTCTCAACTTCCACAGCTGGCACGAGGTCAACGTGTTTACGTACCGGAGCTGAAATGCACACGAAGGCTGATTACTGAACCGCTAGTGTACGCATGCATACATCAACCGTAAGACGCTACCGAGGATTAGCTATCTTACGAGACTGGACAGACGACAGGCGCTGCGCAATGCACACTACATGCTTCAGATCGACTTCGAAGCTTTTTATGACGCCATTCCCTTACCGGAGAACTTCCGGAACAATTTTGTTTTTCGCAAGGGCAATCGGCACTTCAGACTGAGGACTCTACCGACGGGAGGATGCTGGAGCGTGGCTGTCGGCCAGGCTGTCACACGGAAGATTGTTGATATTGATACGCCGTGTATCATCTACACAATAATCGACAACATCCTGATAGCTGGAATGGATGGCCGAGAAAGATACACAGAGTTTATTGAGGCAGTGTGTGGGATAGTAGGCAGGATCAAGACAGCAAATCTGATGACGCCCGAGAGAGAAACACTGGAGAAAGCGTCCGACGAAGATATTTTGCATTCCTAGGCGAGGAATATGTGTGGTGTGGAAAAGAGGGGCTTATTCGGAACTCAGTGAAGACCGTAGGAAAAATCGGTTTGTCGCTTGAAGCACAGACGCTTATGTGTCGATCTTTCGTGTCCTTTATTTCGTTGATTCTAGATGCTCTGCACACCACTCGGATCAACCCTGCCAGCGCCTTCAAACTGCTCATGGCGTACCGCGGAGTTTATCGTGCGGTAGAAGAGGGCACTAAGTGGGACTTCCCACTTCCGTATCTAGATCAAACTGTCTATGATCAGATGCAACGGATTGGGCGAGAGTTGTGTCAGAATCAATTGTGGCATATAGCCGAGCCACTGACCGCTACTTTTGAGGACTACCATTACGACTACATTGCAGTTTCGGATGCATCCTTTGGTGTTTGCGGAGCGTACGTGTACAGCCGACGGCGGGGAAAGTCATGGGCTACCAACAGAGATGGAGGATCCGACCATTTTATGACGAGCGTGACTACACCCCAGATGGAGATCAACACCACGGCTATTTCGACGCCCACCACTCTGCACATGCGGAGCCGCTAGCAGAAGAGCTCGTCTTATGTACCCTGATCAAGGAAGGACTTTCAGATGGAGTAAAGGTTGCCTTAATGGCGAGTCACGATGCTATCCACCGCGCACAGAGATGCGCCATCGGATTTGTTGGGATTGGAAGGGGGTACGCTCTGAACAAGCTGTTCGAGCTTGTATATGACCTGTGGCATCAGCACCACATTGAGGTCACTTTTTTCTGGCTGTAGGGTAAGCTGAACCCTGCAGACACAATGTCAAGGGTCTTTGGAGGACCCAATGACTACCTGCAGTGCACACAGGTCCCTCTTCTTCGATCCACCCACCTGCTGCAACGTTTGCGAGGATCTTCTGGAAACGGAAGAACAACAATGGAAGCGAGACAACTGGCTATGGGGCTTTCGAGACCACAGTGAAAATATGCTTGGTTGTATAAGCGTTTGTTCCGAAGTGAACTGGTTATGATTGCATCCCCTCGGGGACGCAGCTCATCATCACACCTCTTCTTCTCTCTCTTCTTTTTACCCTTTTCGTTTTTCAGTCTATGGAAACAAGAAATGCGGGGGAAAGGCCGCATTTGTCCTCTCTCCTCACTTAAGCAAAGAGTGATGGCAATCCTTGTAAAAGAGTATAGGGTGTATAAAGTATATAAAGGTGGGGGTTGTGGTGGCGGCGCACCCCCCAGCGGAAGTAAAAGCTATCGCGTACACTTCCATTTGATTCCTGAGTTCGAGCTTGTTTCGAACGCAGTACAATAACGATTCTAAAGAAATATCATACTTTTTTTCCTTTCTTCCATTGTAAGTTATGCGTGATTGCTTTCCTTCTCCTGAAAGGTGTCCTACTGTCATCATTGCCCTATCTTCTCTATATACTTTATATGCTTTTGATGCAATGATGCGTAGCCTTAGTCTTTCCTTTGCCCGAGACCTTCGCTTAGCATCCAATCAAAAAAATATATATCTGTTTTGTACGTATCTTCATGCGTTTTTAGTATGATTAACTGTTTCCAATTTTTTGTTTTTCGTTCTATTCCTACGAAGTGGATGCGTTCCTGGAAACCAAACAAAAATTCGAAATATTGAGCATTGATAAAATGATTTTCCTCAACATCAGTTGTATTTTCAGTATTAAATCACGCATCTATATGCATTTCGAAAATTTCTTTTCCATTGATCAGAGATTATTATTATTATTATCTGTCATTTTTATTTTTCTTTTCGGGGTTGCACAACCACAAAGTTAATTAACGCATTCTTCAAATCGTATCCCCCACAAGCGATCACCAAACAAACGCTTTAAAGTTAACTGAATCTGGAAGCTCCTTGTTCGGATGCTCCCCAACCGCAGATGAAATGGAACGGATATGGTTTTGCCTTTGTGGTGAAGGTGTTCCTTTCTTAACGATGCGGTGATAATTTCTTCTCCTCACAATCTTATTGTCCAAACTGTTTCGCATCAGAAAGGGTTACATGCAGCACGTAGCAGGAGGTAAAAGCATATCTTTTCCACGTGTGGGCGGGCAACGGGGAGCTCTAACACGCCCTCGCCGTTTCTCTACCTACTTGCCGGGGTATCGGGGCATTTTGAAGGGGGGATGTTAAGTTAAATCTTTTGGGGCGATATTTCTTAGGTTCGAATGTCAACATACCTTTTTAAGTAGGGGGGAAAGGGAGAATGAGATAGAGACCACTTGGCGCGCGGTAAAAGAAATACCCCGGCCGCAGAAACAAAGGATTCAGATTACTTAACGGTTTGTCAGATATTCGCGAAAAAAAGCCATTGGCTAAGAATAAGCTTTGGTGGTGCGATGTCTGTCGTAAAAAAAAAGGAAAAATCAGTTTTACGCTGACGGAAAGTGGAATATCAGTGGGACTTTCTGAAGCGTGCGCTGCCCGCGGGGCTGCCTTCAGCCGCGGCCGTGAGCCGCGGCACCGGGCGCTATGTATCTACAGGCGCCGCGCGCAAAAAAGGAGTGATGTACATAGTACAATTAACCACCTGAAAAAATAAAAAAATAAAACATTTTTTTTGGAAAAAGATGGCGCGGGGTGCTAATGGCTTCGGGCTATGTGTAATGGTGGGAAAGAGGAGATGATGCGGGGTGGGGGGCGGTGGGGAAGATAGAATGCCCTCGGGCGGTTGGATAAAATCGCTTTAGCAACGGTGCTTGAAAAGAAGGGGGGCGTTCTTTCTTCCGAAACTCGAACTAAGGATAGAGCTAGGAAATTTTGAATTTTCTTTTCGGGGAATTGGAATGTGTTTCTGAACTGCCGATGCCTTGCCCACCACATTTATTTTGTGTGTGGCTGCGGGTTCGGATTCCCACAAAGCCAGGCCGAAAAGTGTTTAGTAGGGGGCGGGGGGCCAGTCCCGACTTCGAGCGTTAAAGATTCAAGTTAACACAAACAAGATTTTTTTATTTTTATTTCTTTTGTTTTTATTTTAGGGGGTTAATTGTACTATGTACATCACTCCTTTTTTGCGCGCGGCGCCTGTGGATACATAGCGCCCGGTGCCGCGGCCAGCCCCGCTGGGATGGTGGGGCTTTTTGCCTTTGGAACCCCATGGTATGGGCAGGCACTTAGTAGGGGCGGCCGCGCTTCTCCTTTCCGAGCTCAACGTACTTGTTGGGCTCAGGATTTCCTCTTTGGCGGAGGAAAAAAATTCCACATAACTTCAGTGCTTTCCCTAAATATGCATCTTCCTTTTGGTAATGCGCCAGGGTGTAAGTGTTTTATGGTGCGGTTCTTCCATTTCATGCCTCGTTTTTTTTTCTCGAGATTCGACATACCGCAAAAAATATTGGTAATAGTAATATATCAAGTGCCGCACCTCGTGCGTTTCATCTCATTTGTATGGAAAAGCCGGCCCAACCACCAATGAAAGTTTTTGAAAACAGATTTTTCGAATCACATTTTGCCTTTTCCGGTACCAGCGAGGGTGACAAACGGTTTCGAGGATCCCTCCCTTTCGAGGGAAAGTCGCGAGGCTATGAGTGACCATCCGGCCGCGCTTTCAGTTGTTATTGCTTCCTTCCATTCGTGGTGTTCCCCGTCTACACCTACAGCCGTTCATTGGCTTGAACGACAGTTCGAAATTTCTATCTTGAAAGGAAAGAAGGTGGTTGACACGTATATCAGCCAATAAATGATGATTTAATTTAAGAATTATTGAACCTTTTCGACTATTATAAAGATATAAACGTTAACAGGGAAAAAAAAATAGAGTTTGAGCCGGTGGCGGGTAATTTGTAGAGCATTGTAACATGAAGTTGGTTGTTTCTTACCTTTGTTTTCTTTTCCTCTGAGCTGCACTCACGTGTTACTTTTCTCTCTCTCGTTCGGACTGCACTGTGGTTTTAAATAAAGAAGTCCGATCGGAGTTACAT